>PNEQ01003727.1:24730-54622 GCA_003012365.1 Medauroidea extradentata
ACCACTAGTGCAAAGGGTTTATTTCGCAAAATAGGACGGTGGCTCACCGGGAAGTCCTTTGTTTTGTTCTGTAGCCGACCATGATATGTAACTGAACAGTGTGCGCTTTGGCGAAGTTTACGAAATATAACATTGCAGAAATTCAATTGCTGTTTCATCCACGAACTCTCGTAACCCACAGTAAACCCTGAGATGAGAGCATGTTCTACCGCGAGTGATGCTGAGGCAACCGAGCGCGTGTTGATATTGGACAGCATAAATCTGTACCATCACAGTAAACATAATTCAGACATTTTAGGCTCCATAGAATTACAGTGCTATATTTAGTCCTAAATGTAATTAAAATGACCATATAGGTAACCGTGGGCTGATATGAGTCCACTGTTTATCCTGTAATTCAGTTATAGTTAAATTGAATGCATTTATTTTCTGACCTTACTCAAGTAGTGGTTATTAGTGCAGTGTGTAAGAATACTTACACTCAGCATAATTTGCTTGTGCATGACAATCAGGTCAGATTTGTAATTCCATTGTAATCTATGATTGCCTATAAAAATATTAAGTGATGGTGTATACTGTACTCAGAAGCTTTCGAACTTTCAGTACCATTGCTGAAATAATTGAAACAATAGGGCATAACTTTCAAGAAATAGCTTGTCACTGTAGCCATGCACGTTGAAATCTAAAGGCTCCTCAGCAGACTTTTCATGCTTCTTTGTGAAAAAGGTGAAACTTAGTGATTTTGACAATGTTGTAATCAGGGGTTCTCATAACTAGTGTTGTTTTCATGAATACATGTGCTCTGCACTACTACAGTATATGAAATATGCTATAGATATTTGGACCATTGTTGATGTCTGAATTCTGACAATGAAATGTTGCAGGTTTGCTCACAGTTTAGAAGCTGCGTGCATAGAAACAGTTGAGAGTGGAAAGATGACCAAGGATTTGGCAGCTTGCATCCATGGGCTACCTAATGTTAAAGAAGGGATGTACCTCAACACGCAAGACTTCCTTGATGCCATAGCAGAAACACTGAAGACAAAGCTACAACAATGAAATAAACACTAGGAATATAAACAATGCCCATTGACACACATGTATATTACATGTTGTGTAACTACGTCCTATCAAGAGTACAAGTTTTCAATTGGTGTGGATGGCTTCAAAAATTTTATTACTGTCCTAATTATTTTAATAATGAAACCTCAACAGTATTTATTTGTTGCTGAAAAATTTCAATACTCTCCTTTAAAAAACTAATACATTACAATGAAACAGCAGCTAGGTCTAGCCTATACATAATAAGTATAACAAGGAAGTTGTAGACATCCACTTTTAATGTGTTTACAAGATCCTTTTTAAACACAGTGATTATGAAAGAGAATGAAATACATTTGAGTATTAAAACTATGCTGTGTATTTTATTCAGGTAACCAAGACTTCATTAGTCCTTCAAATCAATGTGAAAACAAAATTACTGTAGTAAAAGTGGTTAAAATGTCTGAAAAGAATTACTTTGAGTGCAGCAGGTTTATTTGTATGAATTTTAAGTGATTTTACTACCCTGTTTTCAGTCTGTATGTATTGTGATGAATTACTGTAATTTTATTGCATGTAAAATGGTGATTAAGTGGTCATTGTGAATGTTTCTGTTGCAAGAAACATAAAATATACCCTTCACATAATAGTCATTCAATTTGTTGCCTTAGTGAGATTTGAAAATATTTCACTATTTTTACTCATTGTATTAGTGTTTGACTTTAAATTTGTACACATCAGTATTGTGCATACTTAAGAGATTTTAATAGTATGGAGACTCAATGTAAACTGTGAACTCAAAATATATGTTTGTGATGAAAAGTATGTTTTCACATAAACCTCCTTTAATTATCAGATAAAACAGCTTCAGTACTACACAGGCTTGATATTAAGGGCTATATATCTGCACAGCTGAAACATGGTTGAGCAAATTTGTTAACAGTTGTGTATCCTTGCAAGGAAATTCATGTAAAAGTAAGAATTTTTTATAAGGTATCTTTACAATAATAGTACCATGTACAGTATAGTACATATTTGTTTTGTAGAAATACAGTTTCAGTACTTTTTGTCAGGGCTGGTCCAAATACTAATTCTATCTTCCGAGCCACTTGCTTATGTGTAGCGAGTGGTAAGTTTATCTGTGTGACTACGTATGTTGTTACATTTGAAATGTGCAGTTGAATTCCTGTGATCTTTGAACGATTCTCGCAGTGGGATTTTATTATAAACTAATGTATTTTGCTTGATACACGCTACTGCTAGCCTATGTTGTGGAGTCGCAGAAAGCTTATGGTTACATAAAAGGACTAATTACAAGAAAATTAATAATAAAAAAAAACACCACGGAAGCCTGAAATGGCTGTAGTCGCCGAACGTACAAATAATTATGAAATAGGAATATAGACAGTATGTGATAGAAACAAAAAAAAATTAAAAAGGAATGTCGAAACGGACAAGGGCTAAACAAAACACACAAAAATGGTGATAAGGATGGACAAAGACTATGACAAAACACATGAACACAGTGACAGAAAGTGTTGTAGACAAGACAGTACACTAAATAAAACATAGACGATAGTAGGCTCCCTTCGAAGACAATAAATGCAACAAACACACACACACACTCTCTCTCTCTCTTTCTCACTCTCTCTTTCTCTTTCTCTCTTTTGCACTTTTTTAAGGCTGCCGCCAACCACGTGCTTAAAATGTGTTGCAGTGTAGTCGGTTTTTTTTTTTTTTTTTTTTTTTTTACAAAATTATTTGACCTATGCCCATTGTGCCAATGTACATAAAGAAAAAAGAAACACTTTAAGCTATGACGGAATGTATATTTCGAAGTGTCACATCAATTAGGAAAATCGTTTCAAATCCCCCAAATTGCTTTAAAACAGCCTTTTCAACTTGTTATATTAGAAAAACTACTTACAGTATCTGTGTGAAACTACTGTACAAACATGCAATGGACTTTGCTTTCTGCTAATAAAAAGATGAGGTTATCACTCACTGAAAGTGTCAGTCAGGCGAGTGATCTACGATACCACTGCACGCTGTTTGTGTCTTGTGATGGAGGCGATAATGCGCTAGGCTAGATCAACATTGCCCTTGGTGTCGTGCCTCACTCACACTAACACACGGCCAGTTGACGGGCACCTTTAAAATACAACTGATCCTATGTCAATTTCCATGCTGTGTAGAATGCACAGTAAAAAAGTGGTAATTTTAACAACAAACATTTTGATTGGCCAAATTAACCTGTGAGTAATAGAACATCTGAAGAAGAATATGTGCTTATATTGTCGGTTATATTAAGTAAGATGTGGTAAGTGGACTTTTACGCATTGTTGACAGAGAGACGGTGACACGACTTTTTCAAAACTTTTTCAGCTGAATACGAGAAAAAAGTTCGTTCAAGACTAAGAGTAGTCGTACAATGCTAAATTCTATTTAGGCGTGTTACAAATAATGTCCTGTTCGTTCACAAAAAAAATATTTTGCTTGGTTTTGTCGTATTTTTGCAGCAAAATGGGTGATACAGTGGGTGCAAGAATCTGAAAAACTAAGAGCTTTCCTACTACAAAGAAAAAAGAAGTACAAATAATGATAGACAATATTTGTGACAAAACAATGTAAGGATTCTTCGATGCGAAAAATATGTTTGCTTTAAAAATAATGTGTTTAAAATCTCTGTGAAACTACCAGGCGCGACCTTAACATCTGATAACAGTAGTTTACCCGACTCTTGAACAAAGTTAACTATGAGTATATTGAGAAGCCTCTCTTGTAAGTTATTAGACGCTTTACTCCGACAACTGTTTGATCACCTTGAGCTGAAGTTTTTGCCTTACCCAGGCTAATCTCGTGACATACATTTTAAAACCACTTAGAAAGTCAAAACATGTGCAAATTGTATGTAATTTTTCTACACTTAGGTCCTATGAATTACTGTATATAGATAAAGCTAAATGTTTTAAAATTCAGAAGTAAACAATTTGTGTTTGTTTGCCAGCTAGTAGCACAGTAATTTTCTTGGATAGAAGTACTATGAACATTTAGGGGGTAAAAGTGACATTCTTTTTATACAGTAAAATCTCGTTACGCCCCTTCTTTATTACGACCATCCCGTTTCTACAATTTTTTTTTTTTAAGAACTGAAAAATTTGGGTCAAAAATGTTGAAAATTTAAGGAAAATTTGTTGAAAAATATACTTGTTCACTTGTTGGTCATCAGTTTGCATTTTTCTTGGCAACTGCTGTACTGTAAGAAATGCATGGCTAAAAATAGTCACGTGCAACTTTCATCCTGTCTGGTCGCAAAGCAAAGTGCCATGTTTGTCTTCCCACTCCCACTCACTCACGGACCTCTTTTTTTTGTTTCAGTGTCTGGTTTATGTCTAGGGAAAAGGAGGGGGAGGGTGATCTTTGAAGAGAGAACACATTTATTTTTTCCCCCTCATTGTTATCGCAAAAAAAAACTACAGTCAAACCTCTTCATTACAAACCAGAAGGGACCAAAATTTTGGCTGTTTGTAATAATGATGTTTGTATGAACAGGTGTTTATTAAAACCTTAAAAAGTTTCTAAAATTTTGGTCACTCTGTTTATCCCCGCAAAACAAATACCATATATACTCGTGTATAGTGCGCCCTCGTGTATAGTGTGCACCACAATTTTTGCAACAAGTTACAGGGAAAAAAAAATTTTAGTGCCTCGCTAGTATGTAAAAAAAAAGAGGATGAGCCGAACGAGCGGTGAAATAGCATGAGGGACGCTATGATGAAGGGTTCAAGGAAAGAGGGGGGAAGAAAGGAAACGTATCTGCCAACATATAAAAGAGTGAGGAAAGATAACATTCACACTGTAAAGAGTGTGAAGGCAGAGAGGGTTGTGGCAAGCCAGGAGGGGTGGGGTGGCTTGTCTCTGCCAAGGTCGCTTGCTGTCTGCCAGCCCTCACCTCGCGCGTGTGTGCCTTGCTCTGCTGTGCCAGCCGCTTCCAGCATGTTCTCCCTCTTCCTACAAGCCATTGAGATACCATCACCCCTAAGATAACATGCCTTGACAGCAGCAAGCTTGCCTTTTTTATCTCTCTGGGTGTGTTTGAGGGGGTGGGGGAAGGAAAAAAAAAGAATTACTTTTTTCCTTCCTTCCTTCCCCATGAAAAGATAGTTGGCCATGAGCCGAGCCGCCAAATATCTTTTCCGGGTGGGGGATGGAGAAAGGGGAAAAGGAGAACAATGACACCTTTTTCTTTCTTTCTTCCCATTGAACGATAGCTTATGAGACATCAAAATTAACTTTTAGAGTTTTAGCAGGATGGTTACTGAGGAAGTGAGGAGGGGAAAGGTGGAGAAAAAGAAAAGGAAGACGAGTAACAATGGAGGAACCTGGCCGTGAGAACGTTCTCTCTCTGCCTCCCACTGTTGACACCCGTCGGTTTACCACTGTAACTTTGGCTTTTTACTCCCCCCTCCTCCAACATGCCCGACTGCCGGCCTTTTATTTTTCTCTGCTTCCTACTCTTGACACCCGTCAATTTACGGCTTTAACTTCGCCTTCTCCCCCCTTCTCCCCGCCCCCCACACAACCGACCACTGACCTTTCTTTCACGTTTATTTTTTTCTATTTTCCGTGTATAGTACACACCCCTGAATTTTTATCAGTTGTTTTGGAATAAAAGTGTGTTCTATACACTAGTAAATATGGTAGTCTTTTCACAACAGTGACCTCCTTTTCCTTGAGAACATAATATTGCATGGCTTAATGCATAAACAAATTTTTTATTAAACGTAATGTAATAATTTAATTCCTTGTCCCATTCCAAGGGGAATAAAAATTGCTTAGTTTTACTGGGAACTTTGTATTAACAGGGTTTGTATTAACAGGGTTTGTATTAACGAGGTTCCACTGTAGCATGGTACTCAGACTATAAAGGAAGCAAAAAAAAAAACAACTCAGTATTCTCATTTTTTCCCCTCTAGCTTCACATTGGTTGTGAAAATTAGAATTGATCTCGGACAATCTACCTACTGTGGATCTGCAAAGGCAAAGCAGAGATGCAGGGTGGTGGTTAGGGCTGCCCAGCCCTCCACTTGCCGTTGCATTCCTGAGCCTAGCCTTTTTTGGCTTCGGACAGTACTTGACCTTGACAACTTCCGCTGTGTTATTGATCACTCGGCATTTAAGCATGTGGATGCTGCGGCATAAAAAACTGCCTGTGTCTCAAATACAACTAGTCCCGTCGCTTTATGCGGCATGTGGGCTGATAAGGTTTTTGTTTTATGCTCGCTCATCAAGAGAGCAATAAGAGTGACTGCAACCATGCGCACCGAGAACCACTTCATCTCTGTCCACAGGGCAGAGTATTAAACTGGTGCACAGTGCCATTGTTTTATGATTTTTCCTATAGGACTAAGACTTTAAAGGTTGACAGTATGTACAAAAGACAGAAGTACAACTACTCATGTTTTAGTACTTGACAGATACACACATAAATAGGACGGCACGTAATCGCAGAAGCGCGTATCGCAACGTTTTCTGCTTAGAGCAGCTTCCTCGGAAGAGACATGGTTGACTGTGGTGTGATTGCTGATGCACCGATGCTGATTCACCTAGCAGCCAATGGTTGAACTGATGTGAGGGGGGAGATTCAAAGTAAAAGAAGATAATGAGGATATATTGGTTCAGTAGTTGTGGGAAGCTGAATGACTGGTGATGTTATCTTATATTGAGACCTGGTGGTTGCCTAGATTTAGTGATATTTATGAGCTAGTTCCCATCGTCTGAGTTCAGAGCTATTGCTTGTAGGTGGCAGGGCCCTCACCACTCTAGTGCTGTAGCAAGAGTCAAAATCCTTGTTATGATGGGCTGCATGGGCAACAACTGGTTTATCCTGTGGGTTGGTGTCTTTACCTGCTATGGCTTGTCTGGTGTCTGCTCTGTGGCCATTTATTCTCTGTCTCAAGAGTGTTGGTGGTGAGGCCAATATATTCAGCATCACAGTGTGAACACTGTAGATGGTGGATCAAGTTCTTGGTAGCACAATTGTAACTGCCTAGGATGGGGTAAATGTGGTTGGTTTGCCTACTTTTGAATGGTGTAGAGGGCTGGTGGATGGCACGCGTGCCACAACATGAGCTATTGCAGGGATGAGAACCTTTGAGATTGGTAATAGTGTTGGTAGCTGTAGATGGTGGGAGTTTGGGATGTACTAGTTTGTTGCGGAGGTTAGGTGGTCATCTGAAAACTAGCCTGGGTGGTTTTGAAATAAGGTTTTCAGTTTGTGGTGAGGAGAAGATTTTGTAGCCCGAGTTGAGAATGGGTCAGAGTTTGCCTAGGCCTTCATGATACGGTACCACCTGGGGGATTTCTGTATTTTTGGCTTCGTTAGTGTTGCTGGTATGGAGGTGGCTCGTTGGATTTGTTTTTGGACCAGGGGTTCAGGTTAACCTCTGTCTGTGAAAGCCTTGGCTATTTGTTGGCACTGTTTGTTAAGGGCACTGTGAGTTGAACATATGTGATTGACTCTGGTGACAAGGTTGTAAGTTAGTGACTTTTTGGCATGGTACGGGTGACAGCTGTTGAAATGAAGGTATTGAAGGTTGTTTGTTGGTTTTCTGTGTACTGAGGTGTGAATGATGCCATTGTGTAGTGCCAACGCGACATCTAGGAAAACAGCATGTGTCTTGGAAAATGAACAGGTGAAGTTAAGTGGACTGTAGGTATTCAAGCTGTTTAGGAAGTGGGTTAGCTGATCTTTTGTTGAGGTCCATAGCATGAAGATGTCATCAGTATATCTCGTCCAGCAGTATGGCTTGTTGGACTGGTGACTGAGGAAGTTGTCTACTAGTCTGCCCATGAACAGGTTGGCACAGAAAGGGGCAGTGCCCTTGATCTGGAGGTAGTGTTTGTCCATGAAACGGAAGCTGTTGTTGCTGAGTGTTAGTCTGGCTAGTTCCACCAGAAAGGCAGTAGATAGTTTGCTATTTGAAGGTCTTTGGTTAAGATAGTGTTCTATGGCGAATAGACCAGATGCATGGGGAATGTTGGTGTACAGATACGTGACGTCTATGGTGACCAGATAGGCATCTTGAGGTATGAAGTCTAATTGTCTGAGGTGTTCTAGGAAGTGGTTGGTGTCTTTAACATAGGAAGGTAGCTGTTGAACCCAAGGTTGTAGGTGTGTGTCTACCAGGGCAGAGATCCTCTCTGTGGGACTGCCAATGCTGGACACAATTGGGTGTCCAGGTGGTGGTCGTGTTGATTTGTGGATTTTGGGTAAGAGGTAGAGGACTGGTGTGGTGGGGTCTGTTGGGGTAAGCAGTGTGATTGATTTATCTGTCAGACCCTGGAGAGCGCCTTGAGATGTTAAGAACTGGTTTATGGATTGGCTGTAGGGTCTTCTTGCAGAGGTTTGTAGGTGGATATATCATTCAGTTGATTCTCGGCTTCTTGGATGAAGTCTGATCTGTTGAGGATGACTGTGGTACTTCCCTTGTCAGCTGGTAGGATTAGGATGTTGCTGTTGGTCTGGAGATCTCTGATTGCTCTTCTTTCTTGGGTTATGTTATCTGTGTACTGGAGAGAGCTGGCGAAGTTCAGGTCAGAAATTTTGACAAGAATGAAAGAGCTAAACTGCTCTAGTGTGTGTGAGGGAGGAAGGGTTGTTGTATTGGCTGGATGTGGGAAGATTGTCGAAGAAATGCTTAAGTCTAAGGTTACGTCCGTAGCTTAAGACATCCTTTACTGTGGCAAAATGGTCCAATTTCTTTGATGGTGCAAATGTATGGCCTTTTTCTAGGATACTAGTTTCTGCAGCAGTGAGGTTAAGGTCAGACAAGTTTAGAAGGTGAGGTTTTGGCTGGTCAGTTGGCTGTGTTCCTGAGGCAGTTTTGTGAGAGAGAGGTTGGCAAAGGGCCATTGTTCAATTCTTCTTTGCAGAGTTTGCCGAGTTTTTTTTTAATTAGGCTTCACGTAGTTGTGAGGTTTTCTGTGCAGTTTTTTGGATGATGGTGTTCGCTTGACAGAGAAGTGATGAGTTGGTAAGAGTTAACAGTTTGATGTTGGAAACTAGAAAGATGAAATGGTGGTTTGCCAGTAAAACATATTGTTTATATATTACTACTGTCATGGTGAAAGAATGCTGCTTGGTAAAGGTTGTGACTTTGGTTTTTCAAAAAATAGAAATTTTTGAAAATGTTTGTTCTATAATAAACACGTTTACCTGTATTACTTGAATTCTTATAACGAAGACATAACGCTGCAACAGTTAATGCACAATAATTAAAGAAAATAGTCTCAACAGCAGCACTGAAAGGCTTTAAATCGTTGCACTATACTTCCACGTAAATAATACAAGCTGTTCTGTGGGTGTGATGCTTCATACCAGGCGAGCAGAGCAGTATTTACTGTGAGCGCACAGGCAGCTGAGACGGAGACAAGCCTAGGCCAGCCAGCTGCTCTCCCTCCCCCATATTCTACACAACAAGGAAGCCCGCGGCCGCCCGCTGCCACACGCGTCACTGTTCTTTGGATTTTCAGTGTCGGCGATTTACATCTGTATAGTAAAATCTCAATAAGTTAGTATAGAAAAATCATATGATTTATTATTGACAACTAAGTCGATGGAAACTGGTATGTTACTCTGGGTTTATGCTGTTTTTTTTTATGAGAGATTGAAGATTGCTTTTTTGAGTATAATTTTTTTTATGGAGGCATCGGACTGCTGAAATTATTTGTGTATAATATAAAAATTGTATTTTTTACAACAGAGATGACTGAATGCCTAAACTTTATGTGAAAAAGAGCAAATTTTTATGTATAGGGTATAGGATGTGTTATGTTCCTGGCTCCGGCACCATCTTCACTCAGTCTTACCAACCCACCTCACAGTTAACTCTACACTACACTTCTTCCTTCTTAATAGTAGACTCCTTGCACCAAGCATGTTCACTACCACTACCACCATCTTGGAGGATGCCTCACCCTCCCACTGCACCTCACGGTTTCAAATCTGCGAGTAGGTGTAGCCGGAGTTTCTTCAGTGAAGCCCCGGAAATCTTCCTCCTCCCTATCATCTCCTGTGCTTGCAGCTCTTCGAAGAATCCTCTCACAGTATCTTCAATTTCACTGTCCATTCCTGGCCACCAAACATAACTTCTCCCCAAAATTTTCATGCAAACCACTCCTGGGTGACCCTCGTGCAAAATTTGCAGCACCGGAGTTCTTAGGATGTGTGGTATTACCACCCTGTCTGCCTACACTAAGCAGTTGTCTTGAACTGCCAACTCATCCTTCCTTGTCCAGTATTACTTAATTCCGGGCTCATTAATGACCTGTGGCCAACCATATAGGTTTGACCATTTTTAGCACTCAATCTTGCTCCGTTGCCTCTGCAATTTCTGCTGCTTTTATTGGTAGGTCCTGACAAAGCTGCACTTGGAAGACTGGTTGCTCCAAGGTTTGTGCTTTAGCCAACGGCAGTAATGACAATGCATCCGCATTACCCATGTCCTGTCCTTCCCTATATTCTATAGAATAGTCATATGTGGCCAGGAGAAGAGCCCACCGCTGCAACCTAGTTGCTGCCAAAGATGGCACTGCTTTCTTAGGTCCGAATGTGGTGGTCAAGGGGCGGTGATCCGTGTAGAGTGTGAAATGGTTGCCATACAGGAATTTGTGGAACTTCTGCACCGCAAATATAATGCTCAATGCTTCCTTCTGTAACTGGCAATTACCCTGCTCTGCCTTAGACAGTGTCTTTGATGCAAAGCAAATGGGCAGTTCGGTGCCATCTGGCATTCTGTGAGAGAGCACTGCACAGACTCCATATTGTGATGCATCACTAACTACAATAAGTGGTTTCAAAGGGTCAAACGGTACCAGCACTGGAGCCTGAAGGATCCACTCCTTACTTACTTCGAATAACTGCTGGAACTGAGAATTCCACGTCCATGCCACCCCTTCTGTTAACAAATTGTACAATGGTCTCAATTTGCCTGACATCCCCGGAACAAACCTGCCATAGAAATAAATCAATCCTAAATAGGCTTTTAACTGTGTCACCGCAGTTGGCACTGGGGCCTTCTTTATTGCTTCCTGTAGTTCATTTGCTGGCCTAATGCCCTCTTCACTAATGACATAACCCAAAAATTTTACCTGCTTTTCCATAAAGGTACACTTCTCCTTGACCTGTAACCCATGTTTTTGCAACCTCTGCAACACTGCTTCTAATTCCTCCATCCCTTCCTCCACTGAAAGGTATGCCACCACTCCTGAGATGCCCTGTAAAATCGGTTCCATCACTGCCTGGAATATGCCTGGTGCACTCGACAACCCAAAAAGCATTCTCCTATACCTGTACAAACCTTTGTTGGTGTTTACTGTCACCAACTCCTGTGACTCCTTCCCTACTACCAACTGTTGGTAGGCATTGGAAAAATCCAGCACACTAAACACTCTACCATTAGCCAAAGATGCAAACACATCATCAATACAAGAGAGTGGCTGACGGACCAATTCAATTCTAGGGTTCACAGTAACTTTAAAATCGGCACACAACCTTACCTCACCATTCGCCTTGGGTACCACTACCAGTGGACTTGCCCAGTTGCTGTAGGCCACCTTTTCCAAAACTTGTTGCTCCTCTAAGTACTGCAGCAGTTGTTCCACTTTCTCCTTCAATGCATACGGTACCGTTCTTGATTGAAGAAACACAGGTGACACACCCTCAAGGGTGAAGTTGGCTACGAACTGTTTTAATTCCCCAAATGCCCCATCAAATATTTCTGCATACTTATTTAGTAGCCCCTTTAACACTTCCTCTTTAACCCCATCCACGATACTCACTTCAGCCACAGACACTGCACTGATGTTGCTCCAGTCCAAGTGAATATGCTCCAGCCAATCCTGTCCTAGCAATGAAGAACGTTGCTGTTTGCCCGAGTCCACCACCAACAATGGGAGTTGCTTTAGCTGATCCTTGTATCCCACTTTCACTTGAACACGTCCCTTCACTGGTAAGTAGCTTGATATAAGAGTCCTGCAACTGCAAGTCTGCCCAATTGACTTGGTACGTTTCATTAGACATCAATGTTATCGCCGACCCTGTATCCACTTGCATTACTAGTGGTATACCTTCCACCTGAACAGACACCTGATAACCTACAGAAGCCACTGTCTGCTGCTGCACATGAAATAAGTCTAAAACGTCATTACGGAAGTTTGTTTACATGGTTGCTCACTGCCACTGCTGCCACCCCCATTGTCGCTTGGTGTCTGTTCTCGCACACCACACACTGATTTCACCTTCTGCATGTGTCATTTCCATGCCAAATGACCTATTTTAGGAAATGGGTGGCACTTGTACTGTGAAAAATTACATGTCGCTGCTATATGCTCTTTACTGCCACACCGAAAGCATTCTCTTTGACCTCCAGTATGTCATGAGGTACCTGCACCCAGAAGATGTTTATTTTGCACCCGCACTTTGCATACGTCGGTTGGTGACGACTAAGCACAATGGAAGAGCTGCTGCTGCTTCTCCGCCTGCTCCAAATTCGTCGCCAGTGCATATGCTTGATTCAGTGTATACTCAGCCTCGATTAGCTTCTGCTGGATGTTGGTGCTGTGCAGGCCGCTTACAAATTGGTCCCGTAAAGCCTCTGGCAAAAACACGCCAAAATTGCATGTTTGTGCCAAATGCTTAGTGGCGACTGAAAACTCAGCAATTGATTTGTTCTCTATTTGCACTCGCTTATGGAATTTGAAACGCTCCGCAATCACCAGTGTTTTTGGACTGTAATGAGCTTTCAGGATTACTTCCAGCTCTGCAAACGTCTTGTCCCCCGCCTCTCCTGGAGACACGAAGTCACATATTGCTCCAAACGTGTTCTTCCTAATTACCGACAACACCACAGTGACTTGCTTTTTTTTCTGTACGGAATTCGCCTCAAAATAATGCTGTAACCATTTTAAATACGTTCCTATACTATCTGCCCATTCTTCGAACTCATCCATACGCCCGTAAGACGCCATAATTATCACAATCTGCACACAAATAGGCCTAAATTAAAATCCTCGGCGCCACTGTTATGTTCCTGGCTCCGGTGCCATCTTCACTCACTCAGTCTTGCCAACCCACCTCACCGTTACTCTACACTACAAAATCAGCCCGAAAGTCCTTATTTCTCTATTACAATCTTCCCGTTTTTACCAACCTTTTCATGGAAACCATGCGGCATCGTAGCAACGGGATTCTCCTGTACACGTTTCATTCCCACGTGCCGTATAACAAGTACTGGCAGTATTTTAGAGGAACTTCAAAGGTGTTAATGCAAGTAACATTAACCAGAGATAATGGAGAGAATAACCATGTCTTGTTTGGGTGTCTTCAATATAAGTGCAGTGTAAAATCAGGGCCCAATTGTATGCAGGCTGTCTAGACTGTAGCCTAGGGGCCCACATTACAAACTAATAAATAGCATCATCAAAGTTTTATCGTTCATTAGACTAAAAGTAATACATATTATTGTTAATAATGTTGTGCATGCCATGTTTCTTACATGAATTTAAAAAAAAAAACTTTTTTTTTTTTTTTGCTAAAAATGAGAATAAACATTTGCTTTGAGAGTTAATTTTAAAATTTTTTCATTGAATATCCTGTGAGGGGTTGGCTGGTTTCACATTACACATTCAGTTAGGGGCCTACAATTTGTAATACAGCCCTGTGTATAATATAATTATGTGCAAGTTATTTTTACAATTGTAGCAATAGTTCTGAACAATAGGAGGCAAAATCATGTTTTAAACTGAAATTGAAAATATGACATAACTTACAAAATTGTCACAAACATTACAATATGATTTTATGCAAGAAACTGATAGGCACGCTGCAGAATAAAACTGTAAAAAGCAACTTTAACTATTTAGTCAACAATTTAAAAAAAATTGTGTTTTCATTTATTATTTTTGATTAGCAACAACCGCATGTATGCCAGCGACTTCAGATTTCAGTTATAAGATAACAGCATGTGTTTGATGTGATAATGCACGCTTTGCTATTTTTGAAATTTTTAAAATTTGAGTTACAAATTTCAGGTTACTTATGACAAAAGTGTGACTTTTTTCTCATTTTGCATTTAAAATTTTAAGTGATCTGTTGTATGGTTATAAATTACAGAAAATAAAATGAAGTAAGTCAAGGCCGTGGAAAATCAACAGATTGTATAAGCAATGCAGATCCATTACTTACACAAGCATTTAACAGAAAATAATTTGGACCCCTCCTAAATGCAAATCCTGTGTGCGCTACTGCTGCCTACACACTGTGTTATTTCTAAAAATATAAGTTGCTGCCCCTTCCTCATGTGTGACGCGATGGCCAGACAGCGGCCTGCCTGCCCTTTCTCATATCCCGGCCGACCAGCATCGCGCCCTTCTCTTCCCGTCCCCCGGCCTACCACTCCAATAAGACATTTTGCTCACCTTTTTTTCATCACACGTGTGCCGTAACTTTTTTGCCACTGTGATATCTCGTGTCCTTCGATATGGTACGCTTACTTTGTACCTGTGATATGATTTTGATCCGTGCTCTGTTTTCTGGACGTCTCCTGGTTTATAGAATTTGTTGACGACCCGTGCTTAGATTATTTTTGGATTTCGATTCAGTTACGTTTTGATTTGTGTTTTTGAACAGTTTTAGATGACCTCACTATTTTTGTTGGATTTGGATTTCAGACTTTTGGTTTCAACAAAATGACTGGAAAGAGAACATTCTTGACTCTTATGAAGAAGTAAGCGATCATCCCGGAAGTTGATGAAAACAGAAATACCAAGACAGAAGTTACGTGGCAACATAGCATTCCAAAGTTGACACTATTTACAATATTAAATATGAGAGAGTAAATATTGCATGCAGATCAGAAAGGTCACAATGTAAAGGCCAAAAATTTGTAGAGCACAACATACCGTATTTACTTGTGTATAATGCACACTTTTATTTCCAAACAACTGATAATAATTCAGGGGTGCGCACTATAGACGGAAAATTAGAAAAATCCACCTAGAGAAAAAAATAGGGGTGGGGAGAGAAGGCTGAATTGTAAACTGGCGGGTGTCAAGCTTGGGAGGCAGAGAGAGAATGTTTCTTACCACCTGGTTCCATCTCATTACTAAAATTTCTTTCCTTTTTCTCTACCCCCTCCACACCTATTTTCTGCTGTAACTGACGCTGTTAAAACACATTTTTTTTTGTTAACCATGGCAGGAAAGTTCGTGAGTGGGCGAAAGCAGTATGAGAAGTTAATTTTGACGTCTCATGATAACAAGCTTTCCAAGGAAAGGAAGGAAAGAAATGAAAAAGGATGACACTGTTCTTCCCCCCCCCCCCTCCCCAGGAGAGGGAAAGCAAGACAGGGTGGTGGTTGGGGCCCTACAGTCCTCTGCTTGTAGTAACCTTTCTTTCTTCTCAGTGCGAGGAGTCGGACAGTAAATAATAAAGGCAAGCTTGTTCTGCTGTAATGGCACTTTATCTCGTTTTAGGGGAGGGCTGGGGGGAGGCATGCTGGAAGCAGGGGACAAGACACAGCACAAGAAGAGGGGGAAGGGGGAGTGTTTCCCAGGAACACATGAGCCAGCTGCAGGCTGCTAGCAACCTTGGCAGGCTATCTATAGATAGTGGCCAACATGGCAAGCCCCCCTCCCCCTTCCCCCTTTCACCCTCATTCTCTCTGCCCGGCACACTCTAGTCACTGTGAGTCATCTTCCCTCTCTTTTAATTGTTAGCCACGTTTCCTTCCCTCCTCCTCCTCCTCCACCGTAGCGAATCCGTCGTAGCCTCCCTCCCCTTGCGCTGCTTCAAAATTTTTTACTCCCATGATTTTTTACATTCTAGCATGACACATAAATTTTTTTTCCCTGGAACTAGTTGCAAAAATCATGGTGCGCATTACACATGAGGGCGCACTATACACGAGTATATACGGTATGCAAATTTGGAGCAAGCTATGTTGGAATGGTTCGGCCAGCACAGCTCTAAAGGTCCCAATATACGGACTAATGATGCTGAGAACAGCTGATGAATTTGCTTTACAGTTAGGGATAGAGGACTTCCAACGGTTTGAATGGGTGGCTGTAGTGATTCAAAAAAGTAATGCTATATCATGTCACAAGATTGATGGTGAAAGTGCATCGATCGACCCCACATCTGTAAGCGATTGATTGCCTTTGCTGCATAACATCCTCGGATGCTATCAGCCTTGAGATGTTTACAATGCTGATGAACTGGGGATGATTTACAACCTCTTGCCCGATCATACTCTTGCAGTGAAAGAGGACAAATGCAAGGGTGCGAAGAGGAGCAAGGAGCACCAAACAGTTCTTCTATGCTGCAATATGGATGGCAACGATAAGATCAAGCCCCTTTTAATAGGGAAGTTCAAGAATCCCTGGGGTTTCAAAGGAAACATATTACCCTGCCATTATGATTTTAACAAAAAAGGCATGGGGTGACCTATGCTGTATTTATGAGGTGGCTTTACGCCTTGAACTCCAAGATTGGTGTCAAAAACAGGAAAGTCGTCTTGTTTGTTTACAATTGCCCTGCACGTCCTACTGTCGACAATATCTGGAACAGAGAGCTGGTGTTCCTGGCCAAGAAAACCACCAGTTTACTTCAACCCCTAGACCAGGGGATAATACAACTTAAAAAGTGAAGTTTCGTGAGATGTTTGTGAGGAGTGTAGTATAGTGCTTAAAATTGACAATGGAAATGAAGTCAAAAAGTGGGATGTGATAAGGATCATGGAAGGAATCGTTGCCAGTTGGCGAGCAGTGAAACCTTAGGTGATTACCAATTGCTTCAGACACGCTCACATCATCTCTTTGGATGACAAGCAGGCTGTTCGTAGTACTGTTCCCAATGCTGTTAATGTCTAACACTCAGACGACCCATTGCTGCCAGTTGACACAGATCCCCAGCTGGGCCCCTCTACAGAACCACAGCCTAGATCACCTACAGCATGTCTGCCTCCCCCTGTTCGCCTCAATGTCAGCCTGCCGTGTGATGACACATGGCAAAAACTAGCCCCAGACTGTACGTTTGAAGAGTACGTTATTGTGAACGATGATGTAGCTATGTGAGGAACCCTCGGCGACAATAATATAGGGGAGGGACAGCAGAGTACGATGCCGAAGACGAGGAAGAAGAGCCAGAAGACGTCGCACCTATGATATACATTAGAAAAGCAGAGGACATATATGCATGAATGCTGAAGTGGCACGGTGCTAGTGAACAGCTGTGTTCGCAGTTCAACAATGTAAAAGACTTTGCTTCTTCTTGGCACCCTTTTCTCAAACATCAATAATGGACTTCTTCAAGAAGTAGAATGGGGGAGGGGTTATACCCGAATTTCCATTTATTTGTATTATTTTTAAAGTCTATATATTTTTTTAATTCTATATTTTTTTTTGCCTTTACAGTTTTAATTGTATTTTCAGCATTATTTTTAATGCTATTTTTCTTTGCATTTTGTATGTTACCTAATATGCTTCTGAATCACGTAATGTCATGTACTCGTAAGATTATACTGTATCTCACTTTGTTTTAAATTTGTTATGTACCGTACTTTGTTTGTACTGCATCATTATGGATGGTTTTATTTTTCTTTGCCGCCGTCCGTAGTGCCCTTCGCAGTTACACAGGATGTCCAGCTACCAGGGAATGTATGTAAAACTGGAAATATATGGTAAATGTACAGAATTTGTAAAAATTCCGGGAATTATCCACAGGTGTAACAGTTGTTCTTTGCTAGAAAAATGTATAAGTGCAGTGCATTGTCACCATGTTCGAAAGGTAATAGCATACTATACTCAAGAAGCTTAAGCAGCTAGCCTGTTGGCAACACTGATAGCCAGTTATTTATTTCTCTTCTGTACCTGTCATCCTCTCTTTTCTAGCTTGTTCATAAACAATATTACGTATTTTCACAGTGACCAAATCATATCTATTCATCACTATGCTCTTCAAGAACAAAAGAAGTTAACAGAAACAGAGCAGTGTGTGCTAAAAATAAAAAAGAATGAACAAATATTCTAGTCAAAAACCTAGAAAAGAAAAGCTTAAGCTGGATGAGGAAAGGACCCAAATCAAGGCAAACTTTGAAATAAAGGAGATAAAGAAATAGGAGGTAGTGCGAGAAATCTATAACCTAATAAGACTTTAAATAATGCTTTCAGAAATGCTTAGTGCTACATTTTTAAAATCTACTTTTGGCATCGGCATCTGGTGCAGCGAGAGCAACCACAAGAATTCTATGCAACTAGGTTACTGTAAAGTGAACTTTGTTTTTACAATCGAGAAGAAAATTGGTGTGAATGGGTAAAATAAACTTCACAATTTTTCCAAATTTTTACGGTTTTCTAAACCAAAGAAATGGAATGATGAGCTGAAATGTTAATAAGTCATAAAAGTATAATCAAGGTAAGTCTAGATTTTATGTGTATATTTAGTCCATTTAGTGCATTGTTTATCTTGGTATGCATGTACGTATTATAGTAAACTCTCGCTTAAGTGTTGCTTTTCTTATCTGTTCGGCCATTTAGGTACTATAAAATGCACTGCAATGAAAGTGATGCAGCACACACACTTCATGGTGCCAATGCTTACCTCTGTCAGACACTGTACATTTGGCCAATGCTCAATGTGCCGTAAATTAAATTGCACTCAATAAAACATTAAAAAATGACATTATAATGTAAATGAAGAAAAGGTGGGAAACTGCCGCTAGTCTACTAATTACTAAAACATGTAGACAGAGCTGCACAAGTACTTACAGAAACAGTACTTGCAGGTTGGAGAGAAATAAACAGATGGACAACACATTTTCGCGTGGTTGCGAGGTCACAACGTTTAGCTGGCATAAAGCAAACTGATGGCATGGCTAAGAAGTCTTCATTGTCAACTTTCATGGCCAACATTTTCATGGAAAGTTTTGAGCCAGAAGTGCTGAGTGAAACCACCACACCACCTGTCTGGCTGTGTTACATTGATGGCACTTTTTTGATTTGGCATAATGGTACAGTAGAACCCTGTTATAATGTTTCTGAAGGGACTCAAAAAATTTTTACATTATAAATGGAAATACAATATGAGAGGGTAATATCCTATTATAAAGCAGTTTTAGGGACCAAACGAAGGTAGCATTATAACCAGAAAAACATAAGTGGGAACACTATAACAGGGTTCTATTGTACTGAGAAACCTGACAAATTTGCTAATTTTTCAACTCTCTAAGGCCATCAATCCAATTTACTTACGAAATAGAAACCAACAGCAGCATTCCATTTCTAGATGTGCTCATAATGAAAGAAAAACAAACAATTTCCACAAAAGTGTACAGGAAACCATCACATACTTGTCAATACCCCCATTTCAACTCCAACCACTCTGCAAGCACTTTACCTAGCCGAGCTGAAAAAAAAAATCTGCACACAGAAACGAGCAGTAGCAGACGAACATGAACACTTAAAAAATGAACTACTGGCAAATGGTTATCCTGTAAATATCCTAAAATGTAATCTAAAACCAAACATTACAGATAGAGGCCTAAATGAACAAACAATGGAAACACCTGTGGGAACTCTCCCATATGTTCATGACCTCTCAGAAAAAATAAGGATTGGGTAATAATTATGAACTCCAAACAGCTTTAAAATCAGACAATTCCATAAAACCCATGGTTACAAAAGTAAAACCAACATCAGACAAATCGCAAACTGAAAACTGTGTGTATCAGATCCCATGTGAATGTAGCTGTGTATACATTGGAGAGACTAGCAGACCACTTTCTACATGCATTAAAGAGCACACAAATAATGTAAAGAAGGCTGAAGTTCAAAATCTATACTAGCAGAACATGCCTGGGATAATAGCCACAGAATATGTACTTTGGAAAAAAGGTTATTTCTCGAACACAAGTAACGTACAAAATTAAAAGAAAAATCAAAGAATCAGCATTTATTGTCAATAACAGAAATGTATTGAAAAACATTTAGTTACCAATAAATAAAAAAAAAGAAGTAAATTTGCAATAAAAAATAACTAAGCAACAGCCATCATCACAGGAAACCATTTGCAAATAACAACAGACTCTTACCTGTGCAGCCAATCAGGGCATAGCGCTTTCCTATTGACCGGGACAGAAGAGAAGGTATACAAAACCTTGTTTTCTGGTGCCCATACTCGGTCTGCAGGTGCTCCTCAGACTGTGTATGTGCCTGATGACTGAGACAGATTGCAGTCTACGAAACGTCACATTTTTTGTCGCAAGGAGACCATTGTGTTCGTCTTTTTTTCTTTGTCTCTCTGTCCACTGTTACTGTGTTAGGCCTATTTGTTTTTCTTTCACTTTCTCAGGTGTCTGTTTTTCTGCTACATCATCTACATGAAGGTTTTTGTCAATTTTGTCTGCTTCGTACTTACAGACAGAATTCCTTTTGTGGAATAATGTGAGGTTTTTTTTTATTTTTTTTTTATTTAGTGTTTTGGTGCTTGCGTGCTCAATTGTGTTGTTTTCTTGTAGAATTTTATAGGTTTATCTTTGTTTGCCAGTTTCAAAGTCCTTCTGTTTGTTTACTTATCTACTTGTCTGTGTGTATTCTCTGGTTTTCTGTGGCACACCATTTGCTGCAATGTCATATGTCCAAAATACTTCTTTAGTTTGTATACTACTGTTACTCTAAAATTGTAGAAATAAGTACAATAATATTAATTTTGTGTCACTTGCATGAAATATATAACTTACTAATCTGATTTTTAAGTGCTATTATCAATGTTGTATTTCAAGAATGGCGGGAAATAGGCCTCTAGGCTAACAAAGTTATATAACAGACCGAGGTGCAAGTACCTACAGATGATACGTGTAAAAGTTGCACACACGCACACACACAAAGGAACTACGCACATTTTTCCGCAGAAGCGTGGTCACTACGTTTTGCCAGTATTAAACTGGCTTCTTCGGGCAGCAAGACATGACACACTGCAGTCCAGCGGCAGTGTGTGCTGTTACCTGTAAGCCTAGCAGCCGGAAGGTGAACTAAGCATGGTGGAAATTTCAAACATGGGGCAATAATTTAGGTCAGGTTGTGATGACTTGCAATGGATAGGAGGGAAGAAAGAAGGAATTATCTGATATCGAGGTCTGAAGGCTGTCTTGACTTCGTGATGTATTGATGGGCCAGTTCCCAGCATCTGAGCTCTGAACTATTGCAAGAAGATGGCAAGGCTTTCACAATTCTGGTGCTGCAGCAGGAGTCAAAGTCTGTGTTGTGGGAAACTGCACGAGCTGCAGCTGGCTTTTATTGTGGGCAGATGTTGCGTCCAGCTAGGGCTTGCTCTGTGTCAGCTCTATGGTCATTCATTCTCTGTCTTAGAATGCTGGTGGTGAGGTTTATGTACTCTGCATTAGTGTTTGCATTGAGACTGGTACAGTGGCGGCCGGTCAATGTTTTGAGCTCAGTGCTCTGAATATAATGTCCTTCATCCCCTCCCCCCCTAAATCGCTATACTTTCTTTCCCTACTAATAATCATATTTTTAACTCAAAGGTATAGAATTTTTCCTTACATGTATTGAGAAATTATACTGTGTTTCATGGTAAGCAGTAATGTAACCAATAAAGTGTGTTGTAAAAAACTTTCAACTTAAAGAATTAAGTTTAGTTTTGTATTAATTGTAATTTATAATTACTCTTGTCTTTGAAAACATAATATTTAGCAATATTCTCAGAATACGTCTGATCAGCTGATATTATATGATGTCAAACGTGTTCAGCAGCCATAATACACACATTCACATTGTTATACTACTGTTGCATGGCATAGTCTGCGCCTTCACATACGTATGCAACTTACCCAACAATATGAAACTGGTTTAGCTTCCAAAAGGAAAAAAAAATGCTTACAGACAGTTTGTGATAATGTGAGTATCCTACTTAAAACAAAAGCCCTGTTTAATTTCTATTTTCAGCCAGATTGTATCATTCCGCTGCATATTAACAAAAAGATTACCACGTGTTTTTATTTAAGTTATATTTAACGTGTAAAATCTTCTGTTAATCTCCTTTAACAAATGTTACATGCTTAACAGAAGTTGGTGAAACCGAGCCAAGGACTTTTTTTTTTGTGGCTACATGACACTGCTCCGAAAAATGTTATCTACAATGTGTAGGTACTCATTAAATACACAAGCAATAACTTAACGGGAAGTTAGTATCCTACAATTTCAGTTTCTGTGCATTTGTTCTTACTGCATTCCTTCTGTGTTGCCTCACGATTAATACCTGACTCGTAGATAAAATGTCAACAATCTCGCATGTGAGACGTCTTAAGACTACATTAGAGTTCAGCTTGTCTAAATGCAGGCGCAATTTTATAACACACACCAAATAGGCCTACGCATATCTTCAGCACCGCATCGGCATATCATTTTGATGCGTTTAAATAACTGTGCGCAGCTCGTTTTATTATCAGCTAGGCCTTAGGCCTACGATATTTATGATTACAATTACGAAACACGTAAATAAAAGTGTGCAGTTCATACCTACCACGTCACATTCGGAAAACAAACTTGCCACTAATAAACCACGGATACAAACATTAAAATAATTTTCCACTTACAGACAAGCAACACAGAATTTTCACACAAATGAATCAATATTGTAAAATTCGACTTACCAATTTACCCCATCATCAAACGTCGGTAATGCATTCATTGTGTCAAAGACTAACAAAATAGATTCTACGGCAGTTCATTATGTATGCACAGTATCATGTCACTCACACCCGTAACTTACAATAATAATACATGGTAACGTACTATTCATAAAAGTTATTCTAAATCAGCTACACATCCACGCGACACCGAAAATTACTTTGTTTACCAGTCAGCAATGTACAACCACGTGCGCGACATGAGCGGCCATCATTGTCAACGCGCTGACGTAACTGTCGCGCGCTTGCGCAGTAGATAGCAGGGCTACTCTGCTCATTGCACGGAGCAGGTGTTAATAAAGGCGAGGTTCCCGTGTCTCTTTTCGCCTCTGGCTTGGACAGGGGGTAGGAAAGAGGAGTGACAGCCGTGCGCTAGTCCGTGGGAGCACCGAGCCAGGTTTACACCATAGAAAAGGGCGGCTTACACGAGCGAAATTACTTGAGAAAACTCCGTCCGCCTTAAATCTTAGCGCAAAGCAGTCGATCACGTATCAAGAAAGGTTTGAAGTATAAATTGTAGCACATTACCTGAAATTTAATGAAATTAAGTACACAATAACTTTGTAAAAGTTTACTCAGTGCTACAGCACGAGAGCACGGCCTTACGCACCGCTACTGGACTGGTATATCAGGTTTGTTGTAGCATAGTTGTAGTTGCCTTGGAAAGAATATGTGTGGTTTGTCAGTCTACTGTTGAAGTGGGTAGACCGCTGATAAATGGCACAGGAGCCACTATGAGAACTATTACAGGGGAAGGAGCCTCTGGGGTTGACTGTTTTGCTGGAGGTTGCAGTTGGTGGGAGTTTTGGAAAGACTAGTTTATTGCGGAGGTTGGGTGGTCGTTTGAAAACCAATCTAGGGGGCCTTGAAAACTAGTCCTGTGTCTGTGGTGAGGCAGCCAGGATTTTGTGTCCAGAGTTCAGTATGGTCTTGAATTTCTTTAAGCCTTCATGGTAAGGAACAACCAGGGGGACATCCGAATAGATGGTTTTGGTTTGTGTGTCTATGTGTGTGACTGCGTGTTGGAGATGTTGGTGAACAATTGGTTTGGGGATAACCTCTGTTGATGAAGGCTCTGGCTATCTGGTCACATTGGTTTTTAGGTCACTCTCTGTGGAGCATTTGCATTTTGCCCTTGTGGCAAGGTGGTAAGGTAGTGACTCTTTTGTATTGTAAGGGTGGTAACTTTTGAAGTGCAGATACTGTAGGTTGTTGGTAGGTTTGGTGTGGACTGAGGTGTTGATGGTACTGTTGTGAAGTGTTAGTTTGACATCTAGGGATATGCCATGTGTTTTTGAGTATGACAAGTAAAACTTGAGTGGGCTGTTTGAGTAGAGGCTATTCAGGAAGTCAATAAGGCAGTTTTCTGTGGAAGTCCAGATCATGTAGATATCATCTATGAATCTCATTCAGCAGTGAAGCTGGATTGGTTGTTAAGCAAGGAAGTTTTCCTCAAAACTTCCCATGAAAAGATTGCCATAGGAAGGGGCCATGCGGGTGCCCATTGCTGTGCTCTTGATCTGCAGGAAGTGGTTGTTTGGGAATCTGAAATTATTGTTGGTGAGTGTGAGTCTGGCCAGTTCAACAAGGAATGTGGTGGTAGGTTTGATGTTCGGAAGTCTTCTGTTCAGGTAGTGGTCGACGGTTGACAATCCAGAAGCATGGGAGATGTTGGTGTACAAAGCAGTAACATCTATGGTGACCATGTAGACTTCAAGAAAAGCCAGCTGCAGTTCGTGCAGTTTCCCACAACACAGACTTTGACTCCTGCTGCAGCACCAGAATTGTGAAAGCCTTGCCATCTTCTTGTAATAGTTCAGAGCTCAGATGGTAGGAACTGGCCCATCAATACATCACGAAATCAAGACAGCCTCCAGACCACGATATCAAATAATTCCTTCTTTCTTCCCTCCTGTCCATTGCAAGCCATCACAGCTTGACCTATATTACTGCCCATGTTTGAAATTTCCGCCATGCTTTGTTCACCTTCCAGCCGCTAGGCTTACAGGTAACAGCACACACTGCCGCTGGACTGCAGTGTGCCATGTCTTGCCACCCGAGGAAGTCAGCTTAATACTGGCGAAACATCACGACCACACTTCTGCGGAAAAATGTGTGTGTACCTGTTTACAAGTATTACCTGTAAGTACTTGTACCTCTGTCTGGTATATTACTTTATTGTGTTTTTTAAGCTCATCTGTCAGTCTTGGGAGGGGTCATTGCCCGTCCTGCATCTGTTTTTTTTTTTTTTTTTTTTTTTTTTTTTTTTAAAGCGTTAAATCTTTAAAAATTTCAAGATTTAAATGCTTGTACTGAATTGTTCTTTTTATGAAATTAAAAACAGTATACAGAATAGCAAATCACTACATGCCTTGGCATCCTACAGAGGAACCACCCCTGTTTGTTATTTCTACACACTGATTTTTTTATCTAGTTTTAAATGTACTGTAAAGGAAGTCACTGCATTAGCTGTGTAATGTGAGTTTGTCCAATTAGCTGGTGGTCTGGTCTCTCAACGTGTCTGTGATAGCCACCCAATGTGACCCACACACAGAGTGTGGCTGTCCCGCGCGAGATACTGATCGCGGTGTGCTGCCGTGCAGTCTTCCAGCTCCTCCGGCACGTCGGCTGGGTTCTAGTGCGCTCAGCCAGTGCATCAAACACTAGGTAGTAATAAATTAAAACCAAATATTCTAAATCTGCACCTACAAGTTGAGAAACAAAGGTAATACTAGTTTGAATGTGTTAACATTAACAAAAATGAAGATAATAAGCACATAGAGATATAAGTCCATTACAGTGTTAGAGACTTGTTTAGTTGTTTATAAAAAAGATGATTAATTACATTCAGTAGTGGTAATTTGCCATGCAAGATTATTTATCGCGTGACATGGTACTGCTGCTGCGTCTATTTTCAGCTGAGTTTATTTGATCTACTTAAAGCTATGGTAGGTAGGTAGGTATCTCCGAAATTTTTTAAATGTGTAGAATGAATCGAAAGGCTAGGGGTTAAAATATGTAGCAAGGAGGAGGAATTCTTACAGACTGACCGTGAGTCTGAATTTTTTGGTCTAATTTTTACTCCAAGTGTTACAGTTCTTGCTATGTGCATCCATGTCCCAGGTACTGACAATTCTAAACCTGGGGGCTGTAGTTGGCGCAGTGGCTAGAGCACTCGGCTCGAACCAAGGCTATCTAGGTTTAATTTCCCGTGGGGTTAACTCCCAGATTTTTGCATGTCGGAAACATGCCAGCCACTAATCACTGGTTTTCTCTGCTCCATACTCACACCATGTCACCTCTCACCAGCACTGTAGACCTAGATGATAATAATAACAACAAAAACAACTTGTAATTATGCAACGGCTCGGTGGCAAGCTGTGACCACCTCAATCCCCTACTAATCTCCTCCTAAACTGTCGCACACTTTCACTGTCACCAACTGCTCCAAAAGTAAATTCCACTCTCTCACCGACCTCCTAAGTACTGACTGCCTAACCACACTCTTTTCTGCTTCTCATCATCACCTAGATCTTATTGCTGTTATTCCCTCTTCCTAACGTCAGTCCAGTAATATTTTTTACAATCCAAGGTATTTTCAATTTATGTAACAATGTCAATAGCTGCATTTAGGGTACTTGATTTGGGGTGAAACCCATGTTGATAGCTGTACAAATTACCATATTTATTAATAAAGGATAAAAATAATGAGTTTACAAATTTTTCCATGATTTTACAGATTGCTAGCAGAATTGATATTGAATGGTAGTTACCTACACTCCCTGCCTTCACAATCTTTAAAAACTGGTATTACTCTATGTTCAATAATACAAATTTATTTACATAATATGTATATTGTCTCTCACGTTTGTAACTTTTGACGCCGTGTCCGGTGAGATTGAGGTAGGAACGGAGCTGCGTCGGAATGCTCTGGGCGCCACCCGGTTAAGCGTGTAGCCAGGAACACAGGCTCGATGGGTCGTGGTCTGTTCGTGCCAGCGTGCCCCCTCTCTTACCTAGCGAGTCGAAACAGCTGCGGATCTGGAAAAGCAGGGAGGATTTGGAGAAAACTACACCTTACATGGACACTTATGGGGCGGTCCACACCCCCTTACCCTAGGGCCTTAAGTGAGCCAGTTCCAAATGGCGAAACAAAGTAAAACACTGGGCCGGATAGTTGCAAACGCGCGTTAACGTTTCTCGATGGACGAATCAGAGTCCCGAAGCACACCACGTCTCTCTCGTTCTGTCCGTTGAGCCCGCTGCTTCCAGACTGCCTTCTTCATGCGCTGGTAGAGGGAGGGAGCAGCAAAAACATCTATCCTGCACTGGCAGATGGTCATGCGGCGGCCGGGATGGCAGGTGTCGCACGTCGGTGTCAAGTTCACACACACCCTGCCGGCCGCCATCACTTATCTGCCACACACACTCAAGTACCACACATCTGCCATTACCAACCAGCGCACACCTACCATTGACACACTCTGCGAACACCTGCCGCTGACACACTCTGCGAACACTTTGCCGCGACCAGGTGCAACTCCACCTGGCCTGTGGCCTGGTACGACATTTTATTGACTGTAAGTGATAGTATGTACTTAACAATAACTATTTCTATTGCTGGTGTTTAATAATAATACAGGGTTGCTACAGAATTTCTAGATCAAATTTCTCTGACTTTTCCAGGTTTTCCAGACAAAAATTATGAATTTCAAGTCTTTTTTGTGGAATTAAAAATCAAGATAATTTAACTTAAAATGTTTAAATTAATTAAATTTGCATGATTGTTTCAAAAAACTTTATATACATGTACAACACACTGTTACTTGTGTTAGATAAACTAAGTTACCACAATCGAGAAAACTTGAAATAAGTTATAATTAACTGGAACTATTTTTAAAATTAATTGCCAAGATAAATTTTTCATACAGTGAATGGTTGTGCAATTGCCCAAAAGTCTATCGCTAAGCCTGCTTGCCATGAAGATGCGACTCCAGCCCAGAAGTCAAGCTAGTCAACTAGAAAATGACCGCAAAAGCCTGCAAACTGCAATTGCTAAGTCTAAAGTTTGTTCTATACAATTTTGAATTTACAGTCACCAGAAGTAATTTCCCTGACGTTTCCAGGTTTTCCCTGACCACTTTGAAATTCCCTGAATTTTCCAGGTTTTCCCTGTTTTCCATACATGTAGCAACCCTGCAATAATAAGTTCAGTTTTATACTCGCAATTGTACTAATGCCCAGTGGCAAGCAGACTCCTCCCCAACCCTACAGTGCCAAACCTCCAGTTCCCTCCTAAACCTTCCAACCCTCCTCTCAGTCACCAACTCCTTTCACAGTGCATTCCACTCCCTCACCAGTATCGACTGTCTACTCCTCTTCATTCTCCTCCACACCCTCTGAATTTTCTCACTGTAGCTACCTTTGCTCTTAAAAGAGTCCTTAGTTAATTTGCAGGCCAGACTTCCCCATTCCCCCTTACCATTCATCACCCTATACAACCTGCCCAGCCTTTCCACTCTCCTCCTGCCCTTCAACAGTTTCCATCCCAATTCCTTCATCATCGTGCTAAGTCTATAGTTCCTTTCCTCCTCACCAGCCTGACCCTGACTTTTTTGGTTATACATCATCCACCTCGCTGCCTTTCTCTACAACTTCTCCAGCTCCTACACCTCCACATACGGATCTC
Organism: Medauroidea extradentata; assembly: GCA_003012365.1. NCBI lineage: Eukaryota > Metazoa > Arthropoda > Insecta > Phasmatodea > Phasmatidae > Medauroidea > Medauroidea extradentata. The sequence continues at coordinate 53,222 of PNEQ01003727.1, forward strand.
ACTCCGCAGTAGCATATTGCACTACTGGACGATGCAGGCTACATAACCTTTTGACGAGTTCAGACTCATACACTACTTGTACCATATCTGTACATGTTGTAATCTACTGGAAAATAAAGAATTAAATTGAAGGGCAGGATATGTTTCGACATACTATCTACAATTAGTGAAAATGAAAAGAAAACTGTACTTAAGAATTTTGTTACACTTTAATTCTTCATAAGCTAAGTACAAAACAAATCAACATGGCTGTGGAGAATTCTTGTAGTAAAATAATTTATAATACAGCGTAGGAACACAATGAATGGCACAATTTACGGCAACATAGGCTACTTTACACTGGTTATGGGAACAAATCGCCGAGTAGTCCAATAAGTTGAACTATTCCACAGGTTTGATTGTAACGAATCGTGAAATTAAAAACGCTAGAACAAAAGTTCCAGCAACGAAACATGCGCAGAATATGTACCACGTATCTTCATCAAATAAATCGGTGAACGCTGGAACTTGATTATAAATAGTTTCAATCAGTCTGAGATTGTAGTCTTTATTTTTAGCCATTGTCGTCCTTTCTCTCTAGTTAGTCAAAGTCGATGGCCTTAAAAATGCGAAGCGCTTAGCTAATTCACTTCTGTACTCATGCAGCACGCAAACTGTTGCTGTGTTTCAAATTAAAGTACGATTAAAGCACAATTAAAGTTACCACCAAAACATTTAACGCAAAAGTCGTCTGCTACTAGCATAGAAAAAATGGCTACTAGAGTTGGCCGTTGTGTGTATGTTTCGAAACACTGTTTCGATACATCAAGGTGTATCGATGCCTCGAAAGAGTGCCGGCTGGTGTTTCGAAACAGTATTGTTTCGTTTGCTTCAAATAGTATTTGAATGAGATTGTTTCAAGCAGCTCTTTTTTTTTTTTTTTATTTATTTTCAATATCCAGTTCCTTCAAACTGATACAAAAAATACATTGCAAATATGAGAACTAATACAGAATAATATCTTAGTCTAAACATAATACATAAATACACATCATCAATTATTGCCTAAATCTTTCAACAATCAATTTTTTTTATTTTCTCTTGAATAATGAGATGTTCTTACATTCCTTTAACCCCTCCGGCAACATGTTAAACTTTTTGACCCCATTAAACATCATACACTTTCTTCCTTTAGCTGAGTCCACTCTTGTTATGAATAAATAATTTTTATTTCTTGTATTGTAGTCATGGACCATGCTATTAGTAATACAGCGTTGAAGCATGTATTCAGGTGCTAATCCTTTCTTCATATTAAATAACATTACAAGCATCTTAAACACTATCTCTTCACTAACTGTAAGCCAATTTAATTCATTAATCATACTCACAATACTAGTATCATTTCTTTGGTTTAATACAATT
>PNEQ01003728.1:0-21805 GCA_003012365.1 Medauroidea extradentata
GACCGATAACCAACGACAATACCGGAACGGATCCGGCCCGGAGGACCAAAAATGTTGCATGCTCACGAAAGGAACTGTATTAACATCGGATGCAACATCCACGAAAAAACACTACATGCGATTGCGATTTTCGAAACAAAAGGCTTCACGCCGACGATACAGCCACTTACCGCCATTTTCGATACATCACTGATCTTCAACCTGATGACTAGCGCTCTCTATGCAGTGTTGCCACAGGAGCGCCAACTGGTACATTGGCAGGAGCGGGAGATTCAAATATACTCCCACTGAAGGGTGAACTGTCCATAACTGTCTCTTACAACTATATGTTTATGACACGATATTTACAACACACTATTTACAAGTTCAAACAGATTATTTGTTTGGAATTTGCCGGGTTTTTTTTTTCAGGTGAACATTAATCTTATGTATTTGCGTATCTTAACCATGAAGTAGAAACTAATATTTTTTACCCTTGCGTGCAAATCTATGAATGCGCAACATTTTTGCTTTCTGCAACTACCAACTAAAAAATAAGCATGTTTGTAAACAAACTTTGTTTCCCACAGTACTTTTCCCCTGCTGTGACGTCAGGGGGCGTGTACTTCAAGTCGTCCATTGAAGGACCTTCTTTGCAAATCTTGCCAAAATTAGTTCCAGTCGTTTTTGTCTTTCTTCTAACCCCTCTAATGAATTATTTTGCAGCATAGTGCTCAGTTGTTTTGTTCTTCTCTTGCTGATGTCTGGTGTCTGAGAGCATTTGAGCATGAATCTTATAGGATTGATAATACTGATACTGTTCAGAAATCAGGGAGTATGTAACATGTCAATCCTCCTGGACCAACATGTACAGAGATATATGGACAGAGGTCTTCTGACCCACTGTAGCTAGTTACTCATATCTTCTGCTGCATCACTGTCGCTTAACTTGAAGAGCTAACACCGTTCGGAATGTACTTGACTTAGAGAGGGTCGTCCAGAAATGAAAATTTTAATTCCAAAATTTTTCTCCCTGTTTATTTGTATTTCATTGGCATAAGTTCAATAGGCCTATATTATTCTGCTACTGGCACGGTGAACCCGGTTTACTGGCAAAAGTCAGTACCAAAACGCAGCACATGTACCTAATCGTTTTGTAATTATGATGTGAGGAAAATTTGTAACAATTTGAAAAATATAGTTTATTAGAATAACAAATTTTGTGTTATATACTAGTCTATGATGCCTTTTGCATGGCTTTTTATTTAAATAATAATGTTTGTATTGGATAGCAAAACTGAGTTAGTCACATTGACGTTGGACTAGCTATGATGATCATTATTTCTGTTGATAAAGTATTTTTACTTTCTTTACAGTTATTTATGGTTTTTAACATAAACGTTAAAGTAATAATTGAAACCTCTTTAATGAGTCAGCAAATTCTTTGTTGTTTATATGTTAAAACTAATATTAAAAACTTGTCTGTCATTTTCCAATGTTCATGGTTATTCAACAATGCACACAATAAAACCACTTGTGAAAACCAAAGCAATATTCTCTTTATGTTTACATGTGACATAAATCTATAGTTAGTTTAGTTCAAGAACAGCACCAGTTGTTCTTAAATGAACTCAATATAAGCGCAAAATGTTTGTTCTCCACATTATGCCATAGTGATTGGGTAAGTAGGCTACTAAAAAATAGTAATTTCTTTAGGAAAGCATGATATTTCTAATGACGATATCATTCTCAAAGAGAGCATGTTTCCCAGCAATTTTTCCAAGCTAATAGTGTTAAGGTTTAGTATGTGTGGTAGTAAAGAAATGTTACCCCTGGAATGCCTAGGCATGTAGCCAGCCTCCGTAGCATTGTTTATTAGGCACCAGTTTACTGTGCAAGATGTCCTGGGTTTGAATCCTGGATCAGGTATGGCTGTTGTGTTGTCCTTTCAACCGTGCTTCAGCCTCATCGGCTCTTTTAAGACCTCTTTGTAAAACCCTCTCACCTCACTGAGGCTTGTAGGAATGTCAGCTTTGTGCAACATCTAAAACATATCACCCTGCCCACAGAAAATTATTGAACATAAGGAGGATTTGTTTGCAGACCATTATTTTGTCATATTTATTTCCAGCATTAGTGGTTTAGAAATGTCATTTTTATCTTGAAACACGAGAATTCAGAAAAGTTTATAACAAACTGTGTTTCAGTAGGTTTTCTGAGTGAATAACTAACTGTAACATTATAACTTTTTACAGATCAACTAGGGCATGTACATCAAATACAAAAAGTCCTCAGGAAATCTTAAAGTATGAAGGACGTGTTTCAAAATTTTGTTTATATTTTGATGTGAAAACAAGTGAGTTGAGTGAGAAGTTGCACCAGCTATGTAGTGTTGTGCGCTTGGCATGCAGGGTGAGTGTCCCAACAGTGATGTCATGACTGATGGCCAATAGCCAGCAAACAGCCAGAGTGGCCTCCCCTTCCTGAGTACTACCATCGTTGGGTTGCCAGCCATGGTTTGAGCAGAGTGATCGGGGTTCCTACATTGGGTACGCCGCACTTGTGAAATAAATCTGCTGCTTTGAAATGTAGAGAAGCTGATTGAATACTCACGGCTCATCCAATGTGCTGTATTTTATAGCTTAAATTCACACACTTTATTTTGAAAGTTTTTTTAAAAACTAGGGGGTTCAACGTATAAGTAGAAATATTCTGAAGGTGCTGAAATAAACTTAAATTCTACTTATGCTAATTTACTTGTGAACTAAACTATATACCACTCACACAAATACTATAGTTAGTATGTACAAAAGATAGAAGCACAAGTACTCACGTTTTAGTACTTGACAGATACACACACAAATAGGATGACACATAATCGTGGAAGCACGTATTGCAACATTTCGCTGCTTAGAGCAGCTTCCTCAGGCGAAGAGACATGGCTGACTGCGGTGTGGCTACCGATGCTGATGCACCTAGCGGCCAATGGTTGAACTGATATGAGGCAGGAGATTCAAAAGCGTCAGTACTTGTGCTTCTGTCTTTTGTACATACTGATAGCCTAGCGGCCTCTTCCTTTGTTTTACAAATACTGTAGTCATTTATTTAAAGTCATTAAAAATACATTTATATGGTTTTTCTTTGCCGCCGTTACAATCCATTAGGCCTAGTGCAGGGTACAACTACTCCAGATCTGCAAGCAAGAAAATAGCTTGTATGAATATAAATTATATGGGTCACTTGTTTAAAGAGTATTTAAAAACAATAGTACTATGAAGGATCATTGACTTAACCGGTACCATAATTAATCGTCATCGTCAGATGACTCGGAATCAACACTTCCGCCATGACTGCCGCTTGAAAGATCATTGTCACTCTGCCATGTCTCGTCATTTCCCGTGCCGCCAAGCAAGTTGGAAATCCCAGTCTTCTTAAAACTTTTCACTACGAGTTTGTTCGATATATGTGACCAACTAATTGCCACTCATTCGCAGATCTACTCTGGCGATGGCTGCTTCACTCTCCTATTGGAGTGTGCTCATGCTCCGCACTAGCTACCCATTCCGTATACAGACTGCGCAAATTGTCCTTGAAGGGTTTGTTTATACACGTGTCCAACCGCTGAAGGATGGACGTGAGAACACCTGGGATTATAACCAAGTCAGTTTTCCTCTCGTTCAACAGTTTCTTGACGGGGTTTACTAAATGGTCTCGGAAACTGTCCAACACTAAAAGGTCTGGCTGCTTAAGTATTGCTCAGGCCTGCTATTCCACACGCTTTTCACCAAGTCTTTCATCAACCCTTCGTTCATCCAACCTTAATTCTGGACGAGGAAACGTGCCTTTGGAAGAGTTTTACCTTTTGAAAATCATGTACGGTGGCAATTTTTGCCCATCCACAGTAATTGCAACGTCACTGTGTGTCTTAATTTTTCGTTGCCTTAGTCTTTACCAGTACACTTGTGGCACCTTTTTCTAATACAGTAGAGTTTCTAGACATGTCATAAAACACCGATGTTTGATTGGCATTGCCAATCTGAGAAAATTAATATGTAGTAGATTTTCTCTTTTTTGTCACGTACGGTACAGTATTCGTGGAGGTCAAGAAATTTGTCACTAGTCGGCGGGAATTCTTTGACACAAGGATGTGTTCCTTTGCATTGCCAAATTATTCCGTCTAATTAAACATACGTCCCAACCAACGGAAGCTTAGAAACGACTGTTATCAATTTAATTTTGTCGCAGAATTTCTCCGTGCTTTCATCTGCAACACCTCGTACAAATTCACACACCCATTATTGCGCGTCTCATATATGTACTGAAGCACATCAGTGTCAATTTCCAGAAACTTGCCGTGCTTCGCCCCTCTAGATGCATTCCTCTTCACGCTTGTTTTTACAAGCTCCAAATTTTGCTTCCTCCAGTCCCGCACCATCTTTTCATTCACGTCATATTCTCGGCCTGCTGCACGTTTTCAGTGCTAATCCGCAAACAAAATCACTTTAGTTTAAAACTTGCTGTACAGGTGCTTCGCCATCCCATCTTGCAGCTTTTGACTCTACCTTTACTAACAGGAAATGTGCTTACTCTGTACTCCGCGACGCAGCTGCGTGGAGCATTTTAGTAAGGCTTGGCAACACTGTAGCAACACTTTGCATCACTACTCGCTTGCAAGGTCACAGCAGTGTGCCGAAATGCAGCTGCTTATCTTGCGCACCCTTGGGCATGTAAACACATAATTCAGCAGGCCTTCTCTTTCTGTACAACATGCACAATAATGGAAGTGTGGCCTGTAAATTATATTTTTTTTGCATCATGTCTAAATTAGGGTGTGCGCCCTTTACATGGGCATAATTTGAGCATTTTGATTTGGGTGGCAAGGATTACCAGGTACAAAAGATTTGAAAAAAAAGGGGGGGGTGGAAATTGAACATCTTCCGTCAAAATTATGTATGCACTTGTATTGATTATTTGATATCATTAGCTAAATTTAAAAAAATAGTGTATTGGAAAATGCACAAGTAAAATTGTATTCCTAAGGAAAGAAAGAGAATTTTATGTTCTCTAATCTCTATCAACAACATTTTGGGATGGCAACTGCCACACCCAAATTACGCCTATGGCGACCTACATGCGCACACAACCTATTCGAGATAAAATATGATACACTTTTACCAGGGAGGCCAAATCTCATCACATCGCAAACATTACGAAACTTTTTTTTGCAGAATTTCCATCTCAAAGTCTACACATGAATGTAATTGAAAACATTGCTATGTTGATTTGCATTATGGTAAAATACGAGTGGCCATGAAACATCCACTACACACTTATGCCCAGTGTGTGCTGTTCATCAGTGTGGCCAACAGTCCCTACCTGATCTGTGATCTACGTATGACGACTGACATCGACCAACCCTCCCACCCCTCCCACCCCATTACCCCTTCCTGCTGGAAGATTGATGTGGCATTGAAGATTCGCCTCATTTCGAGGCACAGAAATTTAAGAAATTAGCATACTCAGAAACTTAGTTGAAGGAAAAAACTTTGATATTTAACAAAGATTTAAGCAAATATAAATTTATAATGGATATTATAACATTAATTGGAAAGAATAAAGTGTGTGTGTGTTGCACGCGTGTGTGTGGGTGTGCATGCATGCATGGGTGGGCGTGATATGCATGTGTGGGACTTCAACAGTTACGTCGGCAGCCTAAAATATTCGAGAGGGGCCTACACAAATTACCAATGCTACAACCACAATTAACTTAAATGCTCACTATTTTAACAAATGTTCATTACAGAAACAAACTAACTTATCAGTCTTAGCTGATGAAACTAATACAAAGGCCACTTGCACAGGACTTACCCGTGCAAACATATTAACAAGAGCAAAATTTGCAACTAAATATTTTCTGATGACAACAAAGAAAACTTAATATGAGGACAGATTTAAAGAGACATTGGTTTTACTGTACGGAGCTCTTCTGGATTGACCAGTCCATAGTTCCTTTTCATTACTCTGATAGGTCACCAACAATAACAGCTCTTGACACTATATTATAGTCACTTTAAATAAAAAGGGACTGAGCAACCAACACCATTCGAAGGCTTAACATGTTCAGAGGAACAAAGAAAAATTTTAGAAACCTCTGAGACATGGAACACACAGTTACGAATGCATGTGCACTCCAATTAACTATCAAAATTAGTGGAAGGGTAGAAACAGGTGCGGTTTGCAGGTTCAGCAAATTACAACCTGAAATAGATGGACAGCCTTCAAGAATGCACAGAAATTTTACTCAATGATTACGTATATACATCTAATACATGTTTACAGGAAAGAGCCATTTATTTTACCCCAAGGACATCCTTAGAAAAAATGTCTTCCGAGTCTTTCTCAACACAATCCTTAAAGATGGTGTGGTAAGTTAACATTTAAAATAATTTTAAAAATTTGACGTAATAAGAGAAATTCTGGAAAATATTTTTTCCAACTTTGCACAAAACATATTGCAGACCTGCCATCTTTTACGGTTTTCCCATAATTTGTACGGCATAGCGATATATTACGGTTTACAGGTAGCAGCTATAATTTTACTGGTGCGGTCTGCGTCATCTTGAAATGACACAATGTCTCACATTGTGCTTGGTGATGTTAATTAAATGATCACGTACAGTATTATATTTATGGTACATGTATTGTACATTTTAACTAAAGTATCATGTTACAAATTATAAAGTAAGGAGATGGTTCCATAGTTTGGGGAGCCAGCGTTAATCTGTAGCTGTTCTACCATATTTTTATTATGTCACGCGAATACAAGGAGCGTAGTCGAGTCGACGACCCGATCTACAGTCATTGCCTTGCCATAATGGCATCATGACTTTATGTAAATACGTATCGTGGCACATGCTTTATTGGCTATTGTGAAGCTAAATTGACTTGAAAATTAGCTGTTTTTGCATAATAATTGATAAACATTTTTCAAGAAATTGTGAGGTGGAAAATTTATCTTGAAAGTTTTCCCCCTTCAAATACGAAAGCACGCTTGCAGTGTGCGGTTCATAGCCTAAATACGGTTTTGTTGTGCTATAATTTATCATTTTATATTTAGTTATTTGTGTCAGTAAATTTCAGGTTGGGTTCTTACGGTATCTACAGCCGCATATTTAGTGTTCACTTAATGTAGGAATATAAATATAATTTAGAAAGTGAAAATATTATCTGCAAAATCATGTGACTGTGTGAAATCATGGTACCAGAAATAGCATAGCATCCTGGGAGTGTTAAAATCACATTTTGTGTGTAAACATGCAGAAAATTATACTTTTCAACAATGCCTAACGAAGCACCTAGGTTTGTGTAATTTTTTTCTGTTGATAGGTTGAACTGTAGTTTATGTTGATACATCACTGTAGAATATAATAAGTATATCTCTGTTAATTTTATGTGCTTTGGTATAAGTTATGATCATAATCAACATAGGAATAATGCAGTTTTGCAAATTTAACATTTTAGAACATTTTAAAATAGGTTATACACTGCATTTTGAAGTCTTGAAAATATTGCAAAATTTGTGCATGCTTTTTCAATATGGGATGTTATTGTAAATAAAGTTTTTTTTTTTTTGTAATTCAATAGCAGTTAAACATACACAGCACTTGAAATATCACAACCGATTTACGCACAAGTTTAATTATTTTAAAAATCTTACTAGGAAACTCCTGGGAAGTTGACAGGTCTGATATTGCTAGTGTCGTGAGTTTGTGGTGATTATTTATGATGCGTTATTGGTAACTTTGATTCCGATAGATAAAATTACCTTACAAGCCAAGCATTGCATGATGAATTGTTGGTCGTTCATAATGCATTCTTTTATCTCTGATATGCTACAAATATTAGCACTATATTAGATATTACCACAAGTTCAAATTTAAAATGTACACTATGGAGTGCATTGAAAATGTAGCTTTTTGCAAATGGTTCCATTTAAATTATATTTATGTTTGTAATGTTACCACGCTGTATTTTGGTGGAAGTGTTGGTATTTACAGAGTTTATTGCAGCCTTGCATTTCTGTGTGTAGCTCTCTGAAGAGGTACGATGGCTTTTAACTACCATAATCTCTTTGCTTACCACATACGTGTGTGACGTGTCCATGTGTGTGCAGTTGGGGGAACAGGAGAAGGCACGCGAAGCACAGCTGAGGAATGCAAACCGTGGCCGTCCAGTTGACAACCTGGATGCGGACCCCGTGCTCAATGACTTCCGGCGGGAGATGCTGTTTCACAGACAGGCGCAGGCGGCCGTGCTGGAAGGCATCCAGCGCCTCAAGGAGCTAGGAATACCCACGCGTCGGCCTCCTGACTACTTTGCGCAGATGGCCAAGTCTGATGAGCACATGCAGAAGGTTGGTGTCTTACATGTTTGGGCCTCTCCAAGGTCTCCAGACTAAGGTCTGAGAGTACAGAGCTATATTGTTCTGTAGCTGCTTGTCTCATGTCACTAAAGGAGCTGTGAGGTTGAAAAATGCAATATTCATTGTTGTTTTATTCGTGAAGATCATTCAGTGCAAAGAGCTGTAGAAACAATCCAGCATATGTGCTTTGTATAGTTCCAAAGATATGCAACACAAAAGGTAGCAGGGAAGTACAGGCCTAGGAGCTCTTTTTTAGCTTTTAGTCTCTTTTTTTCGGACTAGTCTCTTGTAGTATATTTTTTTGAATAAATCTCTTTTCTCACTTTTTTTTTTTAATATTCTGTCTTACGTAAGTATGTTTCCCTCAAGTGACGGATGCAATCCAATTTGTCAGATTACACCAAAGGCGCAACCACCTATTAAACTCCCAACACACTCACAAAGCAGGGACAATGGGATGTTCCTAAAATACGAATGAAAATGCAGTGTTGAGTCGCGTGACAATGCACACTTTTGTCTTGTTATATCCTCTCCCTCTTATTCTTAATGTTGTGTGGGGATCTATTATTATTGATTATAAGCACCGTCCGTTTATGTACTTCGATACTTCGGAACCCTGAACTTGTTCTGTCAGTCCCACGAGAGATACGCTATACAGTGAACCCTAGATAACTCGGACTAAAAGGGGGGAGAAGCTGTCCGAGTTACGATTTGTCTGTGTTATCGAGGGGCGTCCGGGGAGGAGGGGTAGTCAGTCATTAATCACAAGAAACGTGAGGAAAAGTATGCTAGTACGCTATCATTTCTACACGCAAAAGAGGCGGCAATATATACTGCTTTGTACGTATCAATTTACAGGAGGGGATAGTGGGGAAATTATCACTGTAACGTGGAGAAGTATAAAAGAATGTCAAACAACCTGGGCTGGCAGATTCTTTTTTATTCATTTTTTATGCTACTTCTGGCTGATCTATTTTTATCTTTGCTAGAAGCTGGCACCAAGGCACCCTTCTAAAACATAAAAGTTCTCACCCCCTTCTCTCGTCTGGCTGGCGACAGTCTATGTGTGTGTGTGTGTGTGTGTGAGAGAAATAATTGTTGGAGATAAGCTAGGGAGGTAGAGCGCGAACGGAAATAGTCAAGGTCAACCGGTACAGTCTCACCAGCAATGCAAACACCGCACGTGACCACATGCAAGTCACGAGATTTTTACGTGAAAAATTGCTTAACATCAGCATGTCACAGTGTCTGCAGCCAGCTGCTAACCTGATAATTACGCTCACCTCCTACAGAGTTCCGATGACACAAAAATAATTTTCCTGTTATACAAGAGCAGATACGGTACTGTAATTAACAATCCTTTTGGATCGCTGTACAGAAATATTTGAACTCTTTCAACACTACGGATTTTTAAAATTTCATTTTATGCATATAAACTGAATCATAAAACACGTAATTTACAGCTTTATTCTTACACAAGTTGTTACACTAAATAGCAATAAAATTCTAATTATGTTCAACTGAGTTAATGGGAGTAAAAACAACCAAAAGTAAAGCACAAAAAATATTAAAACAATGCATTTAAGACCATGAATTGTTATGTATCGGACAAGTGTCTACATTACTGTATGTAACAGAAATGAGATTAGTCAGTTTGTCAGCTGCGGCTTACAGTTCTACACATCACGCCACAATCTCTCTTGTACTGATGTACTATTTGTTTACCGTCTCCTCCAGATATGTATCATTCAACCGTTTCAAACATTTCCTAATGAGAAATTGTTTTTATCCAGGGCCTCTTTGTTAGAATACGAGGCCAGGAGCAACCTAAATCTCAGTATACTTTTTTTTATTATTATTTAAAAAAGTCTACGGCCATGGTTGAAGTGATGATGTGCGCTTGTTGGCCTCCCTCCATACTATCTTAATATGGCTGCGTCGTCACATAGATCAGTGATGTCTTTACACACACTTTACACTTAAAATAAATTTCACAACCATCAACATTAATGGGAACTCAATAACAGCCCATTAAGTTTAATCATTTAACTTGTTCAAAAGCGAGGCTCTCTAGAATGTGCGGCTCGGGACAAAAGCCCCTTTCTGCCCCCCCCCCCTTTTTTTTTTTTGTAATTTATTAAGCTTTTTTTTTTTTTTTTTTTCGATATCGCACCGGCCTCTTGCATAGTGGGTTAGGCGCCTGTTTACGGTGCAATAGGCCCTGGGTTCGAATACTTGCTTGGGGGCATGGATGTTGTGTTGTTCTTTCACCTCACTTCACCCTCATCAGCTTATAAGACGCTCACCACCTTGCCTACATTGCAATGCAAACCAAAGGCTTTTAATTTTTTTTATTAATGTCCAGAACAAATTGCTATGCAATCTTGAATTTATCGCACATACCAGAACAAAATAAATTTCCCTTTAGGTGCCATTGTGACCTGTAGTTACCGTCCAATTCACCAGCATCATACTGAAATGTTTATTTATGATGCTCGTATGTGTATGGCTCGCACGGGGAAGAGGGAGGAGAGATAAAGAAGGGAGGTCTACCTGCTGAGTTGCATCTCCACTCTCGCGCCTAGCTAGCAACATTTAACCACACGGAACTTGACAGATATTTTACGGTGGGATTATTAAAGGCTAAGTAGCGATGAGCAACTGCGTTTAAAGCGTAATACTGTTTTTAAATAAAACATGATGGATTTAAACGAGGCAGAAACTATTTTCTTATGATTTTTGACCAAAAAGTAATTTAATTAAAATTAATTAGATTTTTTGAAATTTTGTCACAGTTATCCGAAGTCCGGGACATCGAGGTCCGAGTTATTGAGGGTTTACTGTACTAGCGTGGCAGTTATCCTCCCTTCCATGGCCGTACCGTATTTGCCGGCATATAAGACGAGTCATGGTTTTGAAGGTAGAAAATCTTGAAAAAAGTAAATTACTAATTTTTAAATTCCCAACAGAAAAATAATTTTTTTCCTTTGCCAGAAACATTAAAAATGTAGTTAAAATTTTGCAATGCATTTATTACCGTCGTATAAACCTCGTAGTAGACACATAAACGAATAACATTGGCTACTACAGTTCTCAGCGTGCCCAAGAGCCAAGGAAATGCACGGCGGCAGCCAGCGATATATCAGTTGCCGACAGGTGTGCGCGAGTTGGCAACGCCAGACTGAGACACGCAGCGCGCTACATGGCAATGCCGGACTACAACAGCTGCTTGCAAGGTCATTGCATTCCTGTGCGCTGTTGTCTGTAAGCCTTGCACTAGACGGTAGACACATGAATGTGAGGTACGGTACCTAGATCATCGGTTTTTCCGTCCGAGAGTTGTGCATTTGCGAGACATAGGATGTAAGCATGCGGACCTAGATCCTCGTTTTCTCCGCCTGAGAGTTGTAGTCTGGCGAGACAAAGTATTTCGGCACGCACTCCAGCTGCATCGATCGCCGCTTCGCTGCGAGGAAGTGTCCTTTATTATGAATGACGCTTATTAAAATTTCGTACCGTAAATTTTATTTAAGAAAACGGGGCACTCATTTTCATTTGTGATGAAAAACGCAATTCCTTGAAACATCATACAACTCCACAGCTTACAGATTAGCTTACAAACGACTTTTAGGTTACCAAAATTTTTTACACCTTCATATAAGACGAGTAGCAATTTTTGAAGGCAAAAAATATGTAAAAATAGTAGTCTTATATGCCGGCAAATACGGTAATTTGCCCCCCTATCGTGTTCAGCGACTGGCTGAAAACAGTCTGAAAATCTATTACCCCTGTGCTTTCTTTCTCTACAATCCTTGCATTTACCTCTGACCTATTCTCTGTGTCTGACATCACGACTTCGAGGCTGTCCGAACTCTGTCTCGAACTTGGTCTGCTAGAGAACAAATCTACTGCTCTGTCTGAGGCCATATCTATTCTGGTCACGCTCCCAGTTCATTCAGTAACCCCTTCGACTCTAGGTTCAAGTACCAAATTCAACTCCGCGGTCTCGACTGAATCCGCTACATTACCTGCCTGAGCCAACCCTTGTTCCTTGGAGAAATACATTTCAGTTTTTCGACGAATGGCCAGCCGATGTCGTGTCCTCATCTACGACCTGAAAACAACCTACCTATATGTGTGTCGCCTACACAGACATTACACACACATATCAGCGTCGCTGTCCTCTCGTCGCTCTGCCGTCCTCTCGTCGCTCTGCCGTCGTGATTGTATGCTGAAAGACGATGTCCGTCACTCACCCAAATATAGCGTGCTGACCTTGACGTTGTCGTTGTCAGGCATCGCCACTGATGTCGTGGTGTGGTGTTGTCGTGCTGTCTTCAGGGGTCTCTGACTTCGTCGTCGTCCTGTTGTTCTCTGAAGACGCCTTTTCTCAGGACCCTTGCCGCTGGGTAAAAGTTGCACCAGGCGTACCCCTGTGCGTCGGCACCCAGCAGTTGCTCGTCCCATGGCTTAGCTCACCTCGTCACTCTCCGTCTAAGGGTCGCGGTTCTGAGTTTGTATCGCGAATCGCGAGTTGCGTACTACGTTCACGAACTTTAGCCCCTTAGTTGAGGAGTCAATTTGTTATATCATCTCCCTCTTATTCTTAATGCTGTGTGGGGATCTGATTATAAACACCGTCCGTTTATGTACTTCGATACTTCGGAACCCTGAACTTGTTCCGTCAGTCCCACTAGAGATACGCTATACTATCGTTTTGAAGCTTTTAACCATGGCCTCACGCGAATATCACACTCTTCGTGACAGTTGTGGCAAGAATCAGTTTTATATGCATCTTCCCGCGAATCGACCCGCATCCACTCTTTGTGACGGTCGCAGCAGAAGTCTATTTTCTCCGCGGCTTCCCACAATCGTCCGTGGTGGCTCCAAGTGACGCGTCCACCCTTCGTGGAGATCGTCACCGGAGTCCCTCTATATACGCGGCTTACTACTATCGGCCACGGTGGCCCCGCGAGCTGCGCCCACACTTCGTGGAGGTCGCAGTCGAAGTCCTCCTAACTTTTCCTTCGCGCCTACGTGGCGAACTCTCCTAGGACCGCCCCCTTTTTAACTTTCAGCCAATCGCATCTCTCGTGGATGACGACAACAACAAACACTGCCATTCCTCCGTATCAATTTATTGCATCTTTTTAAAATTGACACACATTAACATTGATATACTTTTGAACTTATTTACAACATTTTATAAAATTCTGATGACTAATTATAAAGTTAATATTAAATCGCACAGCAGGGGGGTAGGCGTAGCCACGCCTCTAGGTGCCCTAGTTTTCAGCATCCACGCCGCATGTCCCTCGTTGGCTCAAGGCTGTTCGCTCGCTTTCACCCCGTGTTTTCGCAACTTTCTCTCCCCTGCTGTGTTAACCTTCAATCTTCCGTGACACAATACCACAATCTTCTGGTCATACTGTGTCTCTCACCAGTACTCAAAACTAAATTACAGATTAAATTACATTAAACAAAGCTTTGCAATTGAGTCGCATAAAACAAACAGTCCTAATCACAATGCAATTTCAACTGGCTTTCTATGACTATTCTAACCTAATTTACAGTATTTACAATATATACGTACTGTATTTATTTACACTTAAAGGCTATATGCCGGTTACAGTCTATAACCTCTATGTATAACAACGTATTGTACAAACAATGTAGAGGTTGTTTCGTCTACAAACTTCTTTCTGTACACATTAAACACACTTGAGGAACAGTTATTTCAGTTTCCTATTTTACAATAGTATCTATGCATTGAGACATATGGCCGCCCACAATTTCCAAGACAAAGTCTCAATATTCAGTAGCGTAACTTGGTAGCAATACAATTTATTTGTACCGTATTTAGACTTGACGATGACTTTTGTTTTGAACTTGATAAGCTTGGCAACATTGTAAGCTTGTCTGAGTTTGGCGAAGGTGTGTCTGGAACATGGTCGTAGAAGAACAGTTCTGGACACTCGCCTATCTACCAATGTATTTTGCTTGACCCCCTTGTTTACTGTAGTTCGTCAAGTTACAGAGAATGTTGTATTTTTTGGCGCTGTAATCCGGGTAGTCGGACTCAAACTGCACCCTCTTTTTTCCATTATTAACATTATACAGTAAATAAAGATTTCTGGAGCCATGATTTAAAATTGTGAGCGGTGGAAATATTTCATGAATTGATAAAAAATACGTTTTAATAAATTGTTTATCTTAGTGGGAGGGAATGGGGCGGAGTTTGAGCTCGACCGCTCGGATTGCAGCGCCAAAAACATATAGCATTCTCGGTAACTTGGTGAACTGCAGCCAAACAACAAGGAGGCTCAAGTTTCCAGACCTGTTCTTCTACGGTTGCGGTATGGAACTATAGTTACCATCATGGTGACGGCCTTACATAACGGTACTCACCACGAAAATACCCATCTGTTTGTAATCGCAAAGTTAATAAACGTATGCGAAATCATGAAAATTTTTCCATTTTTCACATGTGCCATAGTAAGACATGTCTTTTATTCTATGTATCTATTGTACGTGAATTGACAAAATCAATCTTCCGATAGGTTTGATTTACTCGGCCTCTCTCAGGAGCTGGAAGAGTTGGGTCAAGATGACCCTGGTCAATCCAGGTCAAAAAGAGTTGACAACTCTTGGAGGAGTGAGAAAAACGCCTATTGCGTTGATTTGACGGCCGAACTAGCAAAAGTACTTAGAAATTTTAATAAAGAAGAGTTATGAGTTGGTAAAGTTCTTACAGCTGCACCAAATAATGAACTATAACTGATAAAGTGTCTTCTAATGAAATAATGAGAAGAAGCTAGAAAATTGCACTATACTAAAACCTAACTAGTTTGAGGAATAACAATAATTCGTAACTTTATGATTTTTGCTGACTAGAATTACTAACCACAAAGAAGTAAAAATTCTTAAACAATCTCATCGTTTATGGGAACTAAACACATTCCGCGAATATTATCCATTTTTTGTGAACTGTTTTTAGAGGTTAACAACCACATGCAGGCGTTTCCATAACATACAACTTTTATTTGTCTGAATAAAAAAACCTTATCCAACTGCAGCAACTTTACTATCGTCATACGAAGTTTGCCAGAAAAAATTCTTATTTTCTCAAATTTAAAACCTGCCAGCAAAAGTAAAGTGTTCAGTCAACAGTAGTATGCTCGCCATAACATCTAGCAGACAATTTGCTCCTACTTGCCCTCGCAACGCTTCCTCGAGAGGAGGTGCTAAGAGAGCATGCTCTTTTTGACCAAGGAGCATCTTGACCTGACGAGTAAAACACCCTGCGCCATCTTGTTTCCAGTGAGTAAAACGCCTAGGAGTGCCCCGGGACACGGTCGTAGAAGAACAGGTCTGGACACTCGCCTAGCTAATAATATATTTTGCTTGACCCCCTTGTTGTTTGGCTGTAGTTCGTCAAGTTACCGAGAATGCCGTATTTTTTGGCGCTGTTTTCCGGGCGGTCGGACTCAAACTCCGTCAACTTTTTTTCCATTGTTAAATTTATAAAGTAATGAAAGATTGCTAGAGCCTTTTCTTAAATTTGTGAGCAAAGAAAGCATTTCATAAATTGATAAAAAATACGTTTTGATGAATTGTTTATCTTAGCGGAAAGGAAGTGGGCGGAGTTTAGTCCGACCGCCATAACATCAGCGCCAATAAAACCCAATATTGTCGGTAACTTGGTGAACTACAGCCAAACAACAAGGGGGTCAAGTTTCCAGGCGAGTGTCCAGACCTGTTCTTCTACGACCGTGCCCCGGGAGCTGCAAGAGCACATGGAGTCACCAGGTCAAGGCCGAGTAAAACAAACCTTAGGTTACATAATGCAACATGTTTGCTTATCCTGGTAGGTTGGTAAATGTTACCTGGTTTATTTTTGTTTGTCATATGTAGTGATAAAATAAATACGTACTGTATTTATATTCCAAAAAGGCTAATAAAATTTTAGAACTACAAATTTGACCATTGTAATGACGTGACGTTAATTTTGCCAAAATTGTCTCCCGGGGAAATAGAATTAAATTTTCTTCGCAAATCGCCAAAAAATACAAGAAACTATTCCCATAATACAGAATAAAGTTTACCGGTGACAAGAAACAAGAAGACAGCAAGGATCAAATTATTCTTATTTAAGTGTTAGTGGACCTGGCGCGTGAGACGTGCTATAGCATGATACGGAAAGTGGAGGAATATGAGAAGATTCAAAGTGATTGTCTAAAAGAAAGTTCATCAACAGGGTTGCTACAAGTCTGGTAAAACGGAAAACCTGGAAAAGTCAGAGAATCTCAAAGTGGTCAGGGAAAACCTGGAAAAGTCAGGGAAATAGTTTCTGGTCACTAGAAATTCAAAATTGCAGAACAAACTTTAGACTGTTATGGCTCAAAAACTGAAAATATAATAATTTGTCTACATTCCCCATTTACAAAGTAACAATGTACTTTTTCCACTGCCCAAATAGCCTATCAGCAGCACAACAAAATGTAAGCCACCTAGATGAAGAATGCTTGATCAGGGTTGCTACAGAATTTCTGGATCAAATTTCCCTGACTTTTCCAGGTTTTCCAGATAGAAATTATGAATTTCCAGTCTTTAGCGTGGAGTTAAAAATCACAATAATTACAGATAAAATTTCAAATAAATTAAATTTGCAGGTAAGCTTTTGAAAATCATTTCTGGAAACTCATATTTACAAATGTACTACGGAAAGTTAAACTGTATTCGACAAATTTAGCTACCATATTCCAGAGAACAGCAATAAGTTTAATTAACCGAAAGTACCTATTAAAAAAATGAATTGCTGAGATAACATTTAATGTAGTGAATAGATGTGCAATTGTTCAAACAGCAATGACCAAGCCTGCAGCCATGAAGATGCAGTGCTAGCCCAGGAGCCAAGCGCTACTCAGCTAGACGACAGCCGCAAAAGCCTGAAAATTTCTATCGCTTCAATGTCATTATTCTGTTCTTCTTCGCTGTCCACATCCGCAGTCGTCACTTGTTGAAGTTTTTTTACTGTCTTAACTTCTTTCTGCAACAGCACTACAGATCTTGCTAGTTCATGGTCTTCTAAAATTACACCCTTAAACCTCGGATCCAAAATCATGAACAGTTTGTGTGCAACATTGTCGCGCATTGCATGGAATCTCGTCTTCATGTAATTCAGAAGGCTCTTGGTAAATAGTAGGCCTACATCATCACTCTTGCTTGAGGTGTTCATATTTCCTTTGAGTTTGAATTCTATACCAAAAACAATTGGTAGAAACATTGAAAGTGTGGGCACTGTTTCTCGACTCAGTTCAACAGTTGCTTCGTAGAATGGTTTTAAATTGGCCACATAACTTTCGATAATCTGCCAGTCTCTGACAGTTTTTCTTCTTTGCCACACTGAGGATAGTCAATGCAGCTGGCATCTTTCTGCTCAACAACAAAGGGGCTGCTTGTACCAAAAAAAATTCCGATCGAAACAAGAACACGTGGCCGTTTTAGAGACGTTTTTTCTGCACATATGCTGTATTTCGATGAAAGACATTCTTTGTTCATCAATATATAATATACAAATATGAAAACACCAACCTGTTTGATACGTTGTCAATTTATTTATTTATAAATATTAGAAAAACTTGTAACTTGCACAAAATATACCACACAATTTTCAGTCCTGTACAACATACTACCACCAAAGACCTACAACAGAACAGGAGCAAAATTTTTCTGGTCAAAGTCAAGATTCAAGTTGGAGAGACGTTGCACTTTCGTACGAAAACATATTGGTGATCACATAAATAACGCGCTGCTGGTGCCGGGCACGCATTACACAAACGGAACGAAAATTGTGCATGCGGGTGTGGCGACGCCATCTTGGTCTACCGTGTCCTTCTATCGACGCCATCTTGGTCTACCGCGTGTGTCTATCGATCACCACTCTAATATATACTTTTCAACTGAAGAAGTTAGCAACAGTTTTCTGTACCGATGTAAACAATACGATCACATATTTTAACGTGCTAGAATGCTGTGTGTGATATGTTGCGAGTTCGTTTAGAAGTTCGTTAATTACTTATAGTTTGCAGATTTTCGAACCGAGCTCGAACGTTTTATTTATTTTTCGAACTGAACTCGAACTTTTTTTTTTTTTTATAATATTTTTCTCCGAACCAAACCGAACTTAGCCAATAAGTTCGGGTTCAGTTCGAAATTCGAATGTTCGACTCAGCTCTATAAAATATGTTATGTTCCAATGTAATTAACATGGCAGGTAAATGTATTTGAGTTGTAATGCATCAGATGTAAAGGGTGAATGATGTATTTTACGTGCATCTGTGTATTGTCAGGAGTGAATCATGATAAATCAAGGGATAATATTGTTTTGTGAATACATCTAATGAAAAGTAAGAAACATTTTGTAGTTACTCTGTTATATTATTATGCCCTTCACTGGCCTTAATTATTAGGTAATGGGCAAAAAGAGCTTGCTACTAACTTAACTGTTTATTCTTCCTTTTTAATAATTAATTTATTTATTAAAACCCTTTGGGTTTTACTTCTGGTGTAAATGATCATAATTGTTGAGAAGTGCTATTTATTGACCTGCACAAAACTTTATCTTCACTTCCGACTAAGCGTCAAATTCATACGACTTCTGTCCGCCACCTGCTCACCCTCATAGAAAAGAGTTTGTGTTTTAGTGAGACATTTCTGATCCGCTGTTTGTGCCAAGTCTTTCAAGCCAGATGCCTCTGTGACAGACATAGCATTGCCTTATTAAGATTGGATTGGTTCACAGAACTGTGACTTCACTGCCTCTGTGCTATGATTACAAAGCCACGGCACCGCCGGCCGGCAGCACCACACTGAAACAGTCCCAAAATTAAGAAAAGTGAAAATATAAGTACTACAGAAAATTAATGTTGAGCAAATGGTATAACGGAAGTCGAAGTTGCCAAACATACAGATATTATACCATACCATTTCTATTCAATTAGTTTTATGTTGCACAATTATAAACTATCTACTGATGCAAGTTCTCCATTTCATGCAGAATGCAAGTCACATAGTGAATGTTATGACAAGAGTTCAGGTACTAATAATGTTTTTAAGGAATTAACAAATTTCATCTGCCAAAGAAAGAGTGAAAGTAATATAATAACTAAATGTTCTAATTAATGAAATCTTTCAGAGGTACCAGGTGGAAAAATGGACCTTCTGAAGTTTCACAACATTTCCTCGAACTTATTTGTCATTTCGTCGAGACAAGAACGTACTTAATGATTTATGAACGTGATTCTTCAGTTATGAGAGGAAAATACTAACTATAGCAGTAAAGGTGTAGGGAATGAGGAAAGCAGTTAGCAACTTATGACATTGTTACGAACTATCAAGCATTTTAAAGTGTATAAATAAAATTTAGAGTACAGATGTAGTGCCTATTACTAAAATAAAATAAAAAATTCACCAAATAATTTGAAAGAGAGAAGACAACATATTGGTAGTTTCATCTGAGTATTCTCTTTTCTGTATGTGTCTTTATTCCTTTGCCAGTTAATTGTTAATGATTATCAATTAATTTTGCTTCAGTTGGTTTGTTCAACATTGGACAGGGCAAAAAATTTTGTTGATTAATGTAACTTTGTTTCGAAAAAAAAAATTTTTTCCCTTTCATGGCACACTTAACTCCTTAAGGCGCCTGCCTATTGGCCGTGTGTTTGTGTGAGGGAGGCATGGCACCAAGGGTGATGTTGACCGGCCTCTACCGCAAGATGCTGAAACTGCATGCAGTGGTATCGTAGATCACTCGCCTAACTGACACTTTCAGTGACCCCCATATTTTTATTGGTGGAAAGTGTTAAGCTAAGTCCATTGCATGCTTCTACGGTAGTTTCTTGTGAATCCTGTGAGTAGTTTTTCAGATATAACAGGTTGAAAAAGTTGTTTTTTGCCATTTAGAGGGGCTCCGAAATGATTTTTCTAATCAACATGATGCTTTGAAATGACTCTTCAGTCATCGTTTGAAGTGTATTTTCTTTTCATACATTGATACAATGGGCATATATGGAATAGTTTCATAAAAAAAACATTTACAAACATGCTGCAGCACATTTTTTAAACAGTGGTGAGACAACATCACCTGGTACTGACTTGAGGAAACTGGATGTGACCTACGAATATTACTGCCTGTGCTCATTCTAGTCAGTTACAAATAGTCTTTCATGCTTTGCCTTTAGTTTCCAACCCTAAAATACCAGCTAGCTTTGGAAGGGGCGAGGAACATACCGGTAGCAGAGTAGGGGAGATGACCGCTTCTATGTATGATGATCGTGCGTGCTTAAAAATACATTAAACATGCTTCAGTAATACTGTTGCTATTTTTATTCATTGTGGTGACTCATTGTTTTGGCAGGTACGACAGTTCCTGCAGCAGAAGCAACTGACAGAGAAGCGCAGCGAGCAGGCGCGCAAGCAGCGGCAGCTACGCAAGATTGGCAAGCAGATCCAGATTCAGACAAAACTGCGGCGTGAGAGTGAGAAGCGGGAGTTGATGGAGGAGGTGAAGAAATACCGCAAGGGTGCACGCAAAGACCTTGGCTTCCTTGAGAATAACCCGCGACGCAAGGCTGCTCCCAACGGCAAAGCTACACCCAACAAGAAAGGGCCTGTTGGGAAAAAGTAAGCAATGCTTTACATTATTATTTCTTTAAATTCAACAAAATCTCATGTTCTTGTTCTCGTACTTTGCATAGAGTAAACAAAGTACATAATGTAAATTAAGGTGGTTGAAATAGCATTCATCTGTGCAGAGCATAGCATGTATTCTATGTTTTATAGTAGTTTTCTATAAATTGTGGAGTGGAAAAACTAAAGGAGCTAAGTGCCAAAAATATGTTTTCACGTAAAAGGCAAAAAACAGCGCTGCAAGAGTCTGTGGACGTATGGGGATGGCGATCTTTAAGTCCTTACAAAATTTGTCAGAAAAATTATTGAGACTTAATTTTTCAGTATTATATTGGCATCAACACCTATGTGGTGGCACTATTCTCCTTCACACACATACCACGTGCTCGTTGTACCTACGCTGACCACGTGCTCGCACAAACGCGCCCTCTGATTCATCCGTCGTATATTGCTGGATTCGGTATGTCCTCGGCTAGCTGAAAGTTCAGTGATAGAGTTACGAGCTCTTACCTCAATGTCGTGGGTACGAGAAGAGAAGAGCAAAAATCACCAAATATAAACATTGTTAGATGCACCCTGGGATTACTATTACCAGTAAATGATGAAAGTACAATTTAGTAGCACGATGTTTATTGAATACTCAGATTCAATCTACGTAACACAGTTACAAATCCCTGTACAACACACGCGGTGGGCTCTCACCTCAAAAACCAA
>PNEQ01003729.1:0-27488 GCA_003012365.1 Medauroidea extradentata
CCATCCCTTCTCCACTCCCATTTCATTACCCCTCTATCTTTTCCCTCTCTATGCTCCACTTTTCCCCCTCACCCCTCCACCTTTCCCCCCTCCACCTTTCCCTCTCAACCTTTCCCTTCACCTTCAAACTTTACCACCTCCCCTTAGACTCATGTCCCTCCCCCACGACCTTTCTCCCTCCTGACATTTACCTATCCCCTCGACCTTTCCCTTCTCCCCTTAAACTTGTCCCCTCTCCTACTTGACCTTTTACCCCCTCTTCCTCTCAACCTTTCTACTGATTCTCTCTTCCTCCTTATCTCCCTTCACCTTACCCCTTCCTCGTAGACCTTTCCACCTTTCCCCTTAACATTTCCCCCTCTCCCTTTTCTCCTTTCCCCCTCAACCTTTCGACCTTTCCACTAAACCTTTTCCCTCTCTCCCTCCTTACCCTGATGTCCACCTACTCCCTCCACTACTTCTACCCCTTTCTCCCTCTCTCCTTTCTTCTTTACCAGCTCCCCTTACCCTCTCTCCCCTCCCCCTTCAATGTCTCTCCCTCTCCCCCACCTGATTCCTCTTTACACTCCACCCCCCACATCATTCCTCTCTACACCCCACCCCCCACATCATTCCTCTCTACACTCCACCCCCCACATCATTCCTCTCTACATTCCACCCCCCACTCTCTTTACCATCCAGCTTTTTCCTCCCTCATGAATCCTCTGCCCATCTTTCTTATTATCCCATCCTTTCCCTCTCTTTTCCACCAGTTATCCGTCTTCCTCGCAAATTTCACCCCTTCCCTATCTCCTACCTACTTCTCCTAACCTTCACTTCACCATCTCAGCCCATCCCCATTCCCTCCACCCACATTCACTTCAATCTCTCCCCCTCCCCCTCTCCTATCATTTCCCTCCTTTACTCAATCCATTTTTGTTGATGATTGTGTATTTTCGAAATTTTTTCTTTAATTTTATAAGTTTGAACCAATACCATTCACTTGCTCTTCTGGGCATTTTGGTATCAACTGGGGCAGGTCCATCTCTGGGTTTTCCATGCCTTAAAAAGAAGCTGTACCTACGTCTCAAGTTAAGAGTGGGTGGCCTAGGGTCCTACCCCAAAAATTTCAGATTTTAAGGTGCAAAATAGTTCTTTTATGTAAATTGTTTACCAACAATTTGAATATGCATTTTTAAGAACTTGTAATATTCTAAGGATAAACTATGCTTTCAAAGGGTCTGGGATTGCTCTCTGGCTCCTGCCCTCTGGTTCCTCCTCTGGGTATCAGGAGCTGAAACCTTTACTCTGCAAAAATAGGCAAGTTATCAATAAAATTTTGGGTACAATATCTTTGTGGTTGGTGTAGTTACAGATTCATTACTTTTGTTCCTCTCTAGTTCTGTTTTTTAGTTGTGGTTTCTTTGGGTTGGTATAACTTAATAATTTCTGAAATTCTCGTTAACTTTAATTTCTCTATTATGAATTAACTTCCTCCAAAGCTAATCATGTATTATTTTTCTTGTTTCTGTCGCAGTTTATCTCAATTTCTGGCCGGGTGGAAAAGTTTTTTTCAATTTTTTTTTCTGGAATGTGAAATATGAAATTGTGAAGATTTATGACGTAGGATTTGCCACCCTGACCCAAGGGAATATGTGTGGATGTTGCCCTGTCTGCCATTTTTATTTGTATTCAATCCTCTCCATCAAATGATTCAGCTTGTCTGGAAAGCTTATAGTAATCTGAACTACATACAGGTACTTTGTTTCTTATTTTTGTAGCTGTCTTTTTCGTTACTCTGAAAATTTAGCGCTGGCATGGATCTAATCACTCTTTTGCGTGCTTGGATAATGTGTCACTAAATAGATTATTTGTAATGTAAGCAAATGTGTAAAAACCAAAAGTATAGTGGAATTTTATTTATATACTATTCAAGAGACCTACAAAAATTGTTGTAAAATGCAGAAAAGTGTAAAAAGAGGGAAATTTATAATAGACAAGCAGAAAATTAGATCACGAAAAGTAGGTGTAAAGTGTTGGGAAAAAAAAAAAAGAAAGTGTTGTAAAATAGGGATTCTACCAGTAAATATTAGGAATAGCTATTCATCGGGTACCGGCCAAACTATTGGTTTTTGAGATATGGTTGACTAATGAAAAATGTTTATAGAAATGTTAGAAGTAGTTTTATGTAAAAATATTTTGTTAGGTTAGACTAAGCTAGGTAAGGTTAGGTTAGGTTCAGTTATATTAGAGAGAAAGCGGTGGCCGAGAGGTGAGGCATCTCGCCTCCCACCAAGGCGATCTGGGTTAGATTTGCGGCGGGGTCAGTCCCCAGACTTTCGCATGTGAGAATCATGCCGAATGATGCCGCAGGTCTGCGGGTTTTCTGGGGGATCTCCAGTTTCCCCCACCCATTCATTCTGGCACCACTCCATACTCGCATCATGTCACCTCCACCAGCGCTAAAGACCTCGGATGTTGAGATCTGACCAAAATCTCTTTACTTGGTTACACCTAACCTTGTGTTATGTTAGGTTACCTAACTTTAACTAACCCATTCTAACCAAACCTAACCTAATTTTTTTATGTAGGACTACTTCTAAGAAGGTGGCCACTCACCTGGAAAACGTGGAA
The DNA here is from genome assembly GCA_003012365.1 of Medauroidea extradentata. Taxonomy (NCBI): domain Eukaryota; kingdom Metazoa; phylum Arthropoda; class Insecta; order Phasmatodea; family Phasmatidae; genus Medauroidea; species Medauroidea extradentata. Next base: position 2,614 of record PNEQ01003729.1, read on the forward strand.
TTTTCAAGGAAATTGTGGCCATCTGGAAATATCAGGGAAATTTCGGGGAATTTTTTATCTATCTGAGAAATATCAGGGAATTTACTTGCCTCGTTCATTTTGAGCTTTCGCAAAAGGCATAGGAAGGAAAATAATGGAGTTTTGAGAGCATTATAGTTGTTTGGGTCAAAAAAATTTTTGTCATGTATGTGTGATTATGCTCCATTGTCAATTTCGTTAGAATTTCTGCTGAATGTTTAGTCAAGTTCATTGGCAGTAGTATTATAAAGTACTTGAAATATTTACCTTTATTGGAAAACATGTTGAATTAAATGCCAAAATGTTGTGTTTAAGCTTATGAAAATCAGGGAAGATTTAGGTTTATTGTGTGGGAAAAATCGGGGAACTTTCTTTGTTGCAATGAGTGGCCACCCTGTTCTAACGTCGCTAGAAACATTTTTCATTGATAACTGTATTTTTAACACAACATTAGTAGGCATACAGGGATTTAATGTCCCAGTTCTGCTACCAATATGAAACCATTGTGGTGTTGTGGTTTGAGTGCTCATCTTGAACTTATACATCCAGCTGGTTTATTCCTGGTGGGGTTGTACATGGAAAAACATGGCTAGGGGCATTTATCTAGCTTAATTACACTGCTTTCATACAGGTGTTAAAGATGTAAGATGTTAAGTGACATTCAAATATCGGGCCCCTGGGTCATGTATTATGTCGCACTGTGAACAAAGTAAGAAAAATTTTCACCATGCGCAACATTAGAGATGTGATATCACTACACGTGGAGAGTCAGACATCTGTGATTCGATGATTGGACTTTGTCGTTAGTCTGTATCTAATTCTTCTTGAAATGCAGATTTCAAAATATATGGCTGAAGAGATTTTACAGCTGATGTTGCTCGCACATGCATCCTGCTTTTTTCTACGGAATGTACAAAAAAGTATTATAAATTATGTATTTCATTTTTTATTTTCAATGAAAATTGATCTTCGGCTGTACTTTTTTATGTTTACGGCTGAGTACTTTAAAAAATTATACCTATTCAGAAATTTTCACACAGTATCCTAATACTACACTTTAAAAAAAAATAACATATTTTACATAATCGCCTGCACAGTGAACGTTTATTTCGGGACTAGCAACCACATGTCTCGCGCCGCTTTAACTTTGTACATACAAGAGAACTAAGTTATGCAGCTAGCTCCCATGTACGTAGTTCCCATTCACATCCACTCAGTGTTTGTTTACATACAGACTGCATATTTGAAATATGATTAAAGCTACAAGCTTGTCTGCGCAGTTAATAATTATTATTTCTTTCCTATTGTTGGTGCAGTACCATATTTTCTACAAAGTTGTTAGCTGTAACTGTTGGCAACCATTAATTTTTAAGGAACTTGAAATTCTAGGTAACTGATACGTACTTTTAAGAGCTGTTATTTATCTCAAAATTATTTAGTAAATAAATGTAGTTTAAAAACAATTTTCATAAGCTGTCTAGTGTAGATGTTGCACATATCTGTGTATATGATCCGTAGAGTGTAGATATTGTACATGCCTTTGTAAATACAAGCATTTGACAATGTTTTTGTATGCAGTGAAAAGATACTGACTGAAAGTATAAATAAAGTTGGCTTTAATAAATGCACATTATTTAATGAACCACGTATATTTGTCTCGTGAGATGGTGCTCCAACACTTTTTACTCCCCCGAGCCAATGTTTCAAACCACCATTGGAGCCAACGCCTTGCTACGCACAATGTACTGTGTTCCCTCACATGCTCTAAAAGATAAAACTTAGTGTTTAAAAAGTTGTAAAGTTTTAATGATGGTTTGTTCAATAAGTTGGAAACGTTGACAGATGAACCTAAATTGTGTAAAAGTGTTGCCTGAACTTACAAGGTGCCCAGATTAAATGTGTGTGTGTGGCAATTTTATGAACGAGACTATGATGAGTTCGGTATGTATAATTTTGATGGAGTAGGGAATAATGTCAAGATAGTACATTGTAAGGGACTGGAATATATTGTGTTTAGTACAAAAACCAAATCAGTGTAGTTCAGTAAGAGCCTAGTACCAATATCCAAATGACATATATGAAATGACATGGTAATTTCAACTTATGTGTTGTAAATGTGTACATTATATTGAGTACTATTGTTGTAATTGATAAATAAAACATTTTCTGTTCCTTGAAATTTACTTTTCTAACATATTGTTACAAGTTTGAGCAAAAACTATTCATGTGGGCAATTCCCATGAGTTCTTTTGGGATAGAGGTCTTATAATTAAAAATAAAAGAGTTAAATTAAGTGCTGTATTTAATAGCTCACAAAGCTACGAAATACACAAAACAGCAATCAACTATAACTTTCACAATACCCTTAATTTTGCACACAATTAGTACTGTGCCACAGAAACGTTAATTTACTTTGACAATTAAAGCACAAAAATGTTTACCATTAATCAAAGACTACAAATCACAATAAAAGTTCAGTCATATATACAATCAACAGTCTTCCAAATAGTGACAATGTTGTACAACCTTAACAGTCCAAAGTGGTAATGGCTCACCTTGCACTATGCAGCTTGTAGAGTGCACCAATGTCTTCACTCTTGAAGTCTTTGGTTCAACTCCCGTCGCGCACCTCCTTCTTCACCTGTCGACCTCCAGCAGAAGCCCTCTTGTCTCACCCAGTACTGCTCCGAAGGTATGCACCTGTAGCCTCGCAGTAGACTCCGACTTCACCAAGACGTCTTCCGGACATCACCAAGATGTCCTCACCAGCCTCCCTGCACAAGCTTAGCACCTCCTCCAAGCAGGACCAATAGCAAACTCTCGAAGCACTCCTTCTCTTGGATCACCAGGCAGACAATCTCCTCAAATAGCCAGTTACTGCCTTCCTCGACACAACACCGTCATTTTTGTTCTCCACAGCTCACCGCCTCTGTAGCACTCCAACACAACACCACAAATATTGTTCATCCTTCATGCAGCCCGCTGGCGTCACTCAGCCCCGACGTCGTCGTGATACCGCCCTCAAGGCGTTGGGTCTTCTTAATTTCAGCGCCGCCGTCAGTGTCTCCTCCCGGCCCGTCACTTCTCATGACGTCCATCAGCGCCCCAGTGGCAACGCCGCCCTTAAGGGTGCTGCCTCACACCACTCTCGGTTCTCACTTCATGCTCCCTGACTACAAACTCATACTGATCCTCTTCAGACTTCTGACTCCAGACTCCAAACTTCCAGACTCACTGCACAATACTAGACTCTTCAACACTCAATGCAAGACTAAGAATGACTCGTGAAGACGGGCTCATATTGCACAGTTCTGTGGCTTTTATACTGCCTCTTTAGTGACGTCAATCGCTGATGAAACATGAAGACCTGAGGTCTAAAAATAGACATTACCTCGGTTGTGCCTGTTGGTAGTCACGTATTCGCACTGGCGTCATCGAGGAATCCCAATGACGTCTCTCGGGAGTTTCGACATAGCTGCGAAAACCCATGACGTCACTGGTTGACTCACCGAGCTGTCCACCTAGTATGATGTAATGTGCCTGCTGCCAGGCCAACACGCAACAAAATAGCCCTTTTTGAAATAGCCTCTTAAATTTTTGTCTGTATACTTGTGTAATTGCCTTTGATAGTTTCACATACTGTACATGTTTGATTTTTGTTATGTGTTTTGTAACTTACTATTTGTTTGTAATGTTTTAATGTATCTATTGTTACAGGCTGCAACAAGATACTGTTTTCGAAGTAGCTAACATGTGCTGTAATGTTGCCATCTGGCACATGAAGCATGCTGCCTTGGTTGCTGCCAAAGATAAGTACGTATGTAACATTTTTCAGCATTAACTAATTTGTGTCAATCTTAACATAGTCTACATACTACGAATTGAACTTTGAAACTGTCTTTTTTTTTGCAACAGCATCATTACATATGTATTAATCAGACTTGCGTTTTCAGTGTAATAATTTTTCTGATATTCACTATTGGTTTGTATAAAAAGTGTTTTTGTTGTAAAATTTCCAAAATATTTATAAATTGAGTAATATAAAGGTACATCAGAAATGCTTGCAACTAGGTATGTAGTGTATTTTTGACACAAAAAAATAGTTGTGACCACTTTTGTCAACAATAGTTTATAGTGTGCAGGACCAACAAGTGTAAGGTCTGCGGTGGCAGACTGATCAGATTACTCGCCTCCCACCAAGGTGATCAGGTTTTGATTCTTGGTGGGGTCTGTTCCCTGAATTTTGCACGTGGGAATTGTGTTGGATGATGCCGCTGGTTTGCAGATTTTCTCGGTGATGTCCCGTTTCCTCCAGCCCCTTCATTCCGGTGCCTCTCCATACTCACATCATGTTGCCCCTCACCAGCGTCAAGACCTATGTGTAAAGCACTTACCAAAGTCTCTTCACTTCACTTAACAGTTGTATGTATGTTCTTGTTGACAGTATCGACATGGAGGAAGCAAAAGTTGTGCACAAAAGTCTGAGGAGAGCTGCTGGTATATTCAATGTGGTGCTGAAGGAGTTCCTTCCTCAGCTTCCTCGTAAAGGACTTGTGGCTGGAGACCTAGACCCCAGGGTTCTTGCTGCCTACATTCACCAGTGCACGGCGGAGGCTCAGGAAGGTATCTATTCCACTTAACTCAAAACAAGTACTATATTAAAAACTAAGAATTTATAATTCCCATCAAAAGTAGACAGGTGGTAGTAAAAATTTGTCTGGCTATAATTAAGTTTCCCTGATTGCTGTACCTAAATTAAAATATTTAAAATTTTTTTCTGTTGTGTAGCAGTTGTACAAAGTGTTACAATATTTTAAGTGAGTTAGTGAGATTCCTCTAACACCATTATTAGTTGCATTATGCTTCAAAATGTTGATGTAAATGCTTTACTGTGATTGACATGTTCATTGTATTAGTGCCGTACATACTATTTTTCCTGTCGTGGTCATGCAGACTGGTGTTAAATGTAACCCTTCATGTAGCCATTGCGTGTAGAGAATACAGAGGATGTTTACAAATATTTTTTCTCTTGATTTACTTCTATTTCATCCATGAGTCAGAGGGGCCGTGGTCGCCGAATGGTCAGACTATTCGCCTCCAACCAAGGCGATCAGGGTTCGATTCCCGGCGGGGTCAGTCCCTGGATTTTCGCATGTGGGAATCGTGTTGGACGGGCGGCGGGTTTTCTCGGGGTTCTCCAGTTTCTCCCGCCCTTACGTTAAGGTGCTGCTCCATACTCACCTCATGTCACCCCTCACCAATGCTAAAGACCTTTATGTTAAGCACTGACCAAAATCTCTTACTCTCACTTATTGAGTCAGACCCACCTGTTTGCATTAATTGATTATTTAACCATAACTTTAGCTTACTGTAGATGTTTGGATTGAATTTTTTCAATAAGTTGTTGTGAAAAGGTCAGAACAAGTGATTGACTTCCTGGCATACATCATGTCATTTGTGAAGGTACCCATAGAACTGAGTTTTACAAGGTCTCAAGGTGCCTGAGTAATACAACCCTAATTCTCTGACTTCGCAAAATAATTTCCTAGCAATTTTAGCCCTCCAGAACACCAAAAATTGCATTAAAGTAGAATTTTTCAATTCAAGTAGGCTTCAGATACTGTATACCTAATTATATAAATAACATGTATTAAAACAAAATTTTAGCAGTTTTTAGTGTATAAAGGCTTCTTGTGTGTATAAAACTTTGAGGTAGTATTTTAAGTGTAGGCTGCCATGAATGTTTGTATAGGTGATTAGGAATAAAGTGAACACTCGAAAAAGCCCTTCTGCCAGTTTATGTCTTTCCGCAGAATGTAAACGTAAATATTGCCACTTGCTTTTATTTACATAGGGTCGTGCACTGTTCATAACAACATTAAACTGCTCCGATAAATTTTAACTACAATATCTACTCATTAAATGAATGGGGGTTGAGTATAAAATATAATCAAAAGTAATCTTACTTATAAATACCTGCGAGTTAACGTCTTATAATACTGGTTTCTGTCCATAGACTAATTTATACAACACTCACTATTGCCGTTACAAATCTCGTAAATGCGGGCATATTTTATTTGAATATGTAGCTCAAAACCGCCACTAAAACAGACATGACACACGCAATTCAAGATTTCAAGTTTCGTTCACTTCTACTGCCACAAAGGATGACGACGGACTTCAGAAACAATAAATAATTTATTTTCTTAATACAGTGGAGCCCCGCAACTACGACAAGCGATAATTCTCGAGAATTTTGTCATAGTTGCGTCGTTGTCGTAGTTGCCGAAATTCCCTTTTTAACCCCTAAAAAAATTTTTTTTGTTCAAGTCAGTGTTTTCCTTGCTCTGATAACGTGTATCAGTGTTACTCTCATTAATAACACGGTTTTTTAAAACAAAGTAATGTTTTTATATTAAACGCTGACTTTTTCTGACAATTATGATACTAGATAAGCCTATAATACCCTCCCCAATTCGTGTTGAAAGATAGAAATAAAATTGAAAACGGCGATGGCGCGAGGCCCGCAGCGGCACGAGTGACGAATATCGACTCGAGTGTGCTGCGCTCTGTGCCAAGCATCGGCAACTAAAGAGCTTGTGTATTGTAGCGCATTCTGACGGAGCTATTAGTCTTAGTTTCTGAGCTGTCCACTGTGGCGCTTCATGCGCCATTAGCTTCTACCTCCCTCTCTTTTCTATGACGGCACAGCTCGTGCCTGACTGGCGACTGCCTGTCTGTGTAGTATAATATTAGTGTTGTAACGTTAAACGCTTCTACATGATTGCACAGTATAATAAACCCATTTTTTTTTTTTTCAAAATCACGAAAAATTTACAGTGCGCGACGTAACTTGCCGACTGCGTGAGGACCAAAATAAAAACAATACCTACCCTAGACGTATTTATTCGACTTCTCTGCTCACCAGAAAATAAAAATAAACTACAGAAATATAAACACAACTTCTTGTCGGCAAGGAAAATGAGTTGCGTGAATGTAACGCGACATATTTTTGGTGTCGGGCGTAGTAAAGTAAAGTGTTGAATGTAGCAACTGTAATTTTTTAGCGCACGGTAATATATTTTCAGCGTTTTGTTACGCAAAATCACGATAAAATGAAACGTAGTAATTTTTTAATTGTACGGCATCCTTATTTTTGATTAAATAATATACAAAGTTCCTAAACATTTCCTACAAATACTTAATCAAAACCGTAAATAAAATCGTAATCCAATATAATCGCGCACAAAGGTCGTCAATAATCAAACCAGTCAGTTCCAAATAAAATCCAAAGTCGAAATCCAATAAAATAAAGCCAAGAAACTTATGCAATATCACAAGATGTATCATGTATCCAAAAACCAAGCTACGCGCGAACTGTGTAAACACACAATGGCAAGGGCGACACACGAGACAAAGGTTTTTTTTTGTGTCGCCCTATGATTAGCTGACCTTGCTCGGAATGACAAAGGAGGGTATAAGGGCTGAAGAGGAAAACGTGAGCTGCTTGGCTATCACTGTTACTATGCACGCAGTCGATGTACAGAGCAAGTTTAAGCTGTTCACGGTAAAGTGAACACTTTTCAAAACTATTTCCGGTAAAGTGAACACTTTTCAAAACTATTTCCATGAGAACAGCAATCAATAAATGTATTTTGTAGTGGTCGCGGACATAAAATTTCAGTTGAGTTTAAAATATACTCTATGCCTAATATAAAAACGGAAATGTTTATCATAAATAGGTGACGGAAGAATGCAAATCGGCCGAGAGAAAACAGTAACTAGGCGCTCAAAAGTGTTCATTTTACCGTGAACAGCCTTTACGCGTAGGCCGTAGACAGTGCGCGTGGTGTGAGTAGGAGCAGAAACGGAGAGGGAGAAAGAGGACGGAAGAGAGATGCGTCATCACATTACCTGCTTTTCTTCGGTGTTGTGTGCACGCTCTAACTTACCAGGTGCGTGGCCTACCTATCCAGGCGCGCGGCGCAAATGTATTTCTGGAGACGTTTTTAGAGTTTTTTGCCGATTTTTTTTCTTTAATAGCTGCGACTTATTTATTAACGGACACCGCCTCTATTATTATGCACGCTTACAGATGTATTTTAAAACACCTGTCCTACTTGAAATAGTATTTTTAATACATGCACTTTTCGATTTTAATTTTTATAATTTTTTTTGAAGGGGATTGAGAATATTGTCGTAGTTGCGTTGTTGTCGTAGTTACTGATGTCGTAGTAGCGGGGTTCGACTGTATGTGAAATAAAAAGTACTATGTTGTTTCTAGGCTTGCAAATGTAAAACATAATTTACAAAATACAGATGGTTTCACATCACTTGGAAATTATATTCATAGCAATTTACAATACTTTAAATGTGTATATACGCACAACGGACAAACACACGCAAATGATGCAACTTGGCAGAGCGGCGAAAAAACTGCGAAACCTAACTCTGATGCCACCTGTCTGTGGAATTTTGAACTGTGTGAAGCGCGGAGCAGGCTGTAACAAGCAAGATGGCCTGATGTCGGCGATAGCGTCACATTATTCTCGCGCCAATTGGGTCTAATTATACTGTAAGTAGGAATGTCAATAAGATATTTTGAAGTATATTAAATGCAGAGAGGTTGATTTCATCTGATTTTCTTTCACTAATGTTGTATTCAAATAGGAAAATACACGAAACTACATGCGATGAATCGCTACCAACCATACAACCAGTAAAGTAACTCTTGCTAATGGTGACTTATATGCAGTAACGGCTTGTGATATTTTTCAAAGGTAAAATCTTTAGTGCTCACTTTATCCTGAATGACCTATATTCTCGTAAATATTGCCAGGGTTCCTCGTACTAATGCACAGGTCATCTGGTGTTACAACAGCAAATTACAAGTGTCGGAACAAATTAGTGTGCCTTTTAATCTGCTAGAGCCGTGCTACTGATCTCTGGCTGTTCTGAAACATGGCAAACAGGTTAAGGGAGCGAGGAGTGTACATAGCTGCATGTGAGGGGACTTCGATCTTGTTGCTCATTGTTGATTGTCACTTGTAAAGTCCCTTTTCACTTACCAATGTCCTCCACACTCTTCCTGCTCTACTGTAACTTGTCTTTTGTCATTTAAAATCAGAAACTGGTATTATTGATGAGAGTTCTGAGTTATTTTTCTGTGCAATGAAGTATTTGTATCACTAACTTGCCTGTTTAAAGCCTGAAATTGAAAAGGTGCTCATTTGTAACCAGACTTGCTTTAAGGAAAGCTCTCATGTGGCAGTTGTTGGCTCGCCACACACATTGCTGGAAAAGGGGTGAAGCTCCAGGTGGTCTGTTGATGGAAGTCAAGCAAGCATGTTTGTTTACATTATATTCCTAATGTCCAAACTTTTTTTTATTTATCCAAGTGATAAGCTATAAATGTATTGTGTGATGATTGTGATATAGTAGTTGGTTAATATTTTCATTAAAACTCATTTTGTAAATCAAAACATTGGATGAGGTACTATTAGTCTTTCTCAAGACTGTCAATACTGATGTACAAGTGCTGGCAGCTTATTATTTTTTCTTATCCCGTTTTTTTGATGCGGTGGACTGTGACTGTTATCTAAAAAAATTGTGTGCAGCTTCTCTCCTACCTTAAGTCCTCAGCCTTGAACAGAAACAAAGAAGGCTTTGAGGAAAAGGGAGTAAATATTTTGGAAGCTCTGCTTTCTGAGGTGGCCCTATTTATAGAAGCACTTAATCTTTCCAACTCACGGTGCTGAGGTTTTTGGAACTGTTGCACACTACTTCCACTTTCTTCAAAATAGTTTTTGACTTAAGGCCTTTCTCCCCTCATTCCACTGTTTTCACAATAATTATTTTTTTAGTCTATACGAAAGCAGATACCAAATATCTATTCTGTAGTTTTGTTCAAAGTGGTTTACACAGTGTAGGCTAATTTTTTTTACAAGAAAGTTAATGCTTTTGTCAATACCCATCATTTTGGAATGGCCTAGAATTTTCTATAGTGTTTTATGCTTCAACAAGGCAGAAGGAATAGTTTTTTTTTATGTTGTTTACAGTTGATATTGCCAGAGTGCTATTTCTTATAATATTCATCTGACCATCCGTAGAAAAAAAAACTATTTTCTTCCTTTGGAAGGTTACTAGTAGTCAAACCTAAGAAAGGTAGTCAAAATATAAGAGTTTAGCAATGCTGAAGAAGGTAATATCTGTGCCACGCCAGACTGGAAATTTTAATAAATTTCATTGTATGGAACTTAAAGCAAAAATTGAATTTGTAGAGGGTTGGTAATGAGCCCTCTTTAGGTGGCCAGCTGCAGAGGCCACCGAGCAGTGTGCAAAGCTTTGGTTGTTACCACATTATTTAAAATCTACTGGTTGCATGTGCGTCATTTTTCCTTAAGAATAACTTTTAAAGAACGTTACACAGTGTATATCCATTTCAAGTTCACAACTACTCAGTAAAGCATATTTTCTAGCAGCCGAAACGGGTGTTTTTGTGTTCTTTTTTAAGTATATAAATCTTGCAGAAGAATCTTTTAAAAGTATAAATGGGCATGTACAATATCCCTTCATCTTAAATAATATGTTATAAAACTATAGGGTCTCATACTAGCACGTTGTTGGCGAGAAGATTGCATGTCAGTTCAGCGACTTGCACCTAGAGGCTAGGGTGAGGTGCGATATGTGTGCTGTCTCACCCTTATCGCTTCTGAACTTGTAGGCCTCGAACACGCAAAATATGTTCACCCAGAAGGCCACCTTAAATCTCACAGTTTAAGAAGCATGTAAATGGCTGTCATTCATCGGTACACTTTTCCTGCCTTCGTAGTCAGTGATGTAAAGCAGTTGTAACAGGGATGCAGATAAGATAAGGGTAGTAGTTAGCATTCTTGGTTACTGGGAGGGGTGACTAAAGGGGGTGCTGTGAGAGATAGTTAAAAGTGAGAGTAAAGACTATTGTCAGCCTCCATTAGTAAGAGGAGCATTGAGATTGGAAATAAAAGGAGAAGGGAGGGGTGGGGGTTGTTCCAGTTGTTTTCTTTGTTCCTCTTTGTTTTCCATCTCGTGTCTTGCAGGTAAGCTACCTACTTTTAGGTATCCTACGGCATGCTCAGTTACTACAATTTTTAATTGATTTTAAAGATTAATTTTCTCTCTATCTCAAGGCATGCCAGTTGAGTAGTAACCTTACAAACTATGTATTTGTCTCTGAGGATTCATGAATTATTTAATGTATTAATTTTTACTGAAATTTTCCATTTTTTTTTCTTTTTCAACTTTTTCTACAAATTTGATGAATTTTTAAAATGGTTCTTGAAAATGACCGTGTATCATTTTTGTATATTTATTTTGCATATAGATTGTAGAATTGTTGGATGCATAGTTATGGACTGAGTTATATTGCATCTCAGGCTAAATTAATAAATAATCTACGACAAATAGCCTGTACTTGTACGAGTACAAGTTTTCTGTTACAGTGACAGTAGCACGGGCTGTTGAGCTGAAGCATGCTTCAAGCCTCATATCAGCTCTAGCCAATGAAACTTCTAAAATGTTCACTGAGGCAGCAAACAGTTTGCAGAATGTGGAGCAGGCTGCTAAATGGAAGACGTACTTGGAACTCAAGTCTGCCTTCTACCTAGCTTATGTAAGTGTATTGATACTTTGATACGAAGTAATTGCAAGACATTTTTCAAAGAAATAATTGGCTGATTTTTTTTTTTGTTGGTTATTGTCAGGGTCGGCGTGACCATATAGGGAAACTAGCTGACCACTTAGGGTGGCAAGAATCTGGGGGCGGCAGGGTGGTTGACTGATGTAATACTTTACAGTTTCATAATATAAAATCAATGAAAATATAATGTTGTAAGATATTGTAGTTGTATAGATTATTATTACTCAATACTAGTAATTATTTATTATTATAAAATTTATAAAGAAGAGTTTGGGATTTGCAGTAAGTCTGAAAAAATTAATTTCTATTGATTTTTTTATGGAAGCAGGTGCTTGTTTTGTTGGATTGCCAAATGTTTGTTTACAGGCATCAGATTTAAGTATTATGTCGTTGAGTTTGTTTTGTTAGGCGGTCCACCGACCGACTTAGGCCTTAATTATTTTTTATTGTTATTGTGTTTATTTTATTTTGTGCATTTTATTTAAATTGATATTTTGTTATTTAAATCTTTATCTTTATATATTGTTGTCAGAAATGTAAAAAGGTTGATGTCTTGCCGTTGCCTATATCATAATTTAATTTATTTCCATTGGTATCCATTTAGTTGGTTTTGGTTGAGTTTATTTTGTTTCTTTTAATTTTGCGTGTCTTACATCAGTTGTATAATGTTAAAAGTAAATACTATATTTGAATTGAGGTTGGGAGTATTGTTGACCCAGTTTCCAAGAAGAGTTAAAAATAGATTGTAACAATTTTTTATTCATATTACTGTTCATTGGAGTGCACATGCTCTTCTGCGATATGTGTGTGTGACAGACAGTGTGTTTTGTGCAGGCTGGCATGGGCCAATCAGAAGATATACACTATTAAATATTAACTTTATTTTGTCATTTAAAATGTTATTAGTTTTGGGTAAGTGATATTTTTATATAAGAGATTTTGTATTTGTTCATAAGGAATTTGGTTAATTTTTAGTTTTGGGTAATGTTTAATTGCTTAGTGTGTTGGGTGGCTGCCAGTGGTGCTGTGTGAAGAGTGCTAGCTTAGCTTGGCTTTATAATTGAAAGAAAGAGGCAGCTAGGCTATCAGTATGTACAAAAGACAGAAGCGCAACAGATACAAACAAAAATATAGAGATCGACACATAATCGCGGAAGTGTGTATCGCGACGTTTCGCTGTTTAGAGCAGCTTTCTTAGGCTGCTGATGCACCGATGCTGATGCACCTAGCAGCCAATGGTTGAACTGATATGAGGCGAGAGATTCAAAAGCGTCGTGTAGAAGAGGATGTGTAGGGTTTTAACAGGAGGTGCGAGTGGAGTGGTGGTGGAAAGCTGACTGACTGGGGATGTTATCTTATATTGAAACCTGGAGGTTGCCTGGATTTGGTGATGTACTGATGAGCTAGTTCCCATCGTCTGAGTTCAGAGCTGTCACTTTAGTTAGTTTTTAATTTTGGGTAATGTTTTGTTGCCTTAGTGTGTTGGGTGGCCACCAGGGGCCCTGCATGGAGAGAACTAGCTTGGCTTGGCATGGATTGCCATTGTGTTTTGGTAGCTCGTCTGTTTGATGGATGTGGTGTTTAGAGTGAGGCGTCGATCTTTGTGAGTAGCGATGAAGGCAAGCATGCCACTAGTCATGTGAGAGTTCAGGTGTAACAGATGAAAGAGAACTTATAAACTGTTTAATATTTTTTATATGTTTGTGTGCGCCTGACTGTAGGAAATGTTTCAGTGGTCATGAGTTTTGTTTTTTGATGTATGCAGCCCCAATTTATCTGATAGAAGTGTTTCATCTTGTTGCTCTAAGTACAGAAGCAAGTTTTCTGCTGATTGAAGTGCTGAGGTATGTGTCACGCAATTTTCTGGTTTCAGATCGCAGCCTTCATCTTCACTTTTGTCATTCTCCTGTTGACCTTGAACACGTCTCACTTTCTCGCTGTTGCTCAAAACTTGATAACCCGGCTCTGCACTGTCAACTTGAAACCACTCTATAATCACTTCACTATCAATGCTTTGACTGCGTGTTTAGTTTCTTAGCTGTAAGGCCGTAGCTAAATTAATAGCCAAAAAAGGGTCATCTTCAAAACCAGTTCAGTCTTCCACCTGTTAAGTCAAGAAGTATTTCTTTCCAGTACTTGCTAAGGGTTGTTGATTTAATCATGTTTCAAGCTTTGGCCAGCTCATAGATGGCATCTAGTACAGTTACTTTTTTCCACGAAGTTGCCAAATCTGTACCCTTATCAATATGTTTCTGCAGGAGGCTGCCTATGTTGAGCTTTTTCATCGCCACGAGGGCACCTTGATCCATTGGCTGAATTATGGATGTCACGTTAGGTGACAAACATTTTGCAAATGTTTGTCCATCATCCGCTTTAAGTACATCTGCACTGGGATGAGATGGTCCGTTATCAAGAAGCAATACAGCCCTTGCTCTACAAGTGTTGACATACTTGTGAGACAAAGTTGTGGTCGAACCAGTATTGAAAAATATCATTCATCCATGCTCCGTTTTGGTAGTAGTAATTTGTTTTCGGCATTCAGTTAATTGTGTCTTTCAGAAACTATCACTGTGTGTTTGTCTGTATGCAGGCATACTGCTACTGTGGAGAGAACCTACTGTCGCTGGATCAGTGTGGAGATGCCATTAGAGCTTTGCAGGAGAGCCAAGCATGTGAGTATTATAATTGCCAGTTCTTTGTTACATAGAACTGTACAATGTTCATTTCTCGGGCAGAAACAAAACTCTATGGTATACATATCGCGTTTTAAAAATTAACAAGATATTTTTGTGGCAGGTTACAAGAAAGCAGAGAATCTGTGCAAGGAGTACGGCAAGCTGAAGAGCAAAGGAAGTCATGCTAGGCCCGAGAACCACCCTTTCTTCAAGAAGCTGGGGCCAGTAGTGACGCGCATGCTGGAGAAGTGTGAACGTGAGAATGGCTTCATGTGAGTAGCAAGTAGTATGGAATGTTTTTAGACCTGTTGGAATATTAATAAAAAAATAAAATACATTTTAAATTTTTGAGCAAATTGTTGACATGAATTTTACTGCGTAGATGTAGTGTTCATCAGAGGAAAATTTTCCCATGTCATTTCCAGGTAGAGCAGAATAGGAAAAGCCAATAAATTTTCGTGTACAGCTCCTGATCTTCTGCATTTACTAGATTCTGCAAGACGTTTTGAAATATTAGTATGGTTCCTTGCAGTTGCAGTGCAGCTCCAGTTAATTCCATTATTAAAGTGAGTTTTGAAATCATTAAGTTTGAAATCTCACCTTTCCTTGTTGAACTGCATAGTTAAAAATTTGTACTTTATAAATTACTTTGAAAATCTTTGGAATATATGCTTGTAAGAGATTTTTTTGTTGCACTCAGTTGTGTATGTGTAAAATTAGAGTGTGACTTATAGTTTAGTTCTTCAATTTGATCGAAATCCAGGCAGGGTTACCTTAGGTTTGGGAAGGCCAGGGTAAAGTCGAAGCCATCTTCTGTACCCAAGAGACATGCTCGTTATCCCTGCCAGCCCGAAGAATGGGTTAAGTTAAATGAGATGAAAAGGAATGTAAGGGCAAGGGATAAGAAGATCCTCAAGAAAACCTGCTGGGTTATTGACCCATGAAAAAATTCCATTGTGTTTCTATTTTCATAAATTGGTATGTGATTGTCTCTGTGTATTACCATAGCTTTCTATTAAATCATGTGCAGGCCTAAAAATGTTTAGGTATGTGCCAATCATTGTTCTCCTTACTTGGAATGCAGCATTCATTAAATTATTTGTAATAGCAATTGATGTATGAATATTACTCGTCTTCTTAACTTCCTAGTACATAATGTACTTTAGGGCTGCCACCAAGTTAATTTCCAAAATCCTGTAATAAGCGTTAAGAAATCCTGTAAAATCCCGTAGTATTTCCAACTTTAGTCTATGTACTTATCCTAAGTATTTTTAGAAGATTCTTGCTGTAGAATTTTGACAGTGAAATTAATATGTATAGTAAATTATTATAGCATTGTGAAAAATTAAGATGTTATGCAGGAAACCATCTACTGTACTGTTAATAATATTTTTTTACAGACTGAACTATATTCTAACCTGTTTCGGTAAAATAGCAGTGAAACTTTCCACCAGTTTTCCTATTTGGAAAAATTTTGTAGGTCGAGTTTAGAGATACTACTGTAACAACATTTTCAACCGGCTACTTATTGTTGAAAAATGAATATATCTGCATAGGTTTATTTATGGCCTTGAATGAAACGTAGTTTGCTTGTATCAAGGCGCCTCACATAAAGTGTAAATACCTGTATTTATTAACATATAGCAATTTTTTTTTACCAAAATTTTTTGGCCCAAAATATGGGGTGTAGCCAATATGAGAGGTTTTAAAAATTTTCCTTTATTATTTATTTTGGCGTAAAATATAATGTAAATTTCCCCATATTTGCTTGTATATAGCATGACCTTTTCTGCAAAAATAAAGGAAAAAAATTTTAGGTTTAAAATACAACATGAAAAGATTAGGAAATCCCGTTAATCCAGTCATATGCGATGATAATTACTGTGTCAATTGTTGATAAAGACCTATGTTGGAAATATCCGTGAATATCTAACATTATCCGTCAATCCGTTTTAACCTTTAAATATCCGTTAAAACTGATAAAATCCGTTAAAACGGCAGGCCTGTTTGTAGTTGTATTGCAATCAACATCTGCATAATGGCTTTTGAGAAATGAGAGGCTGAAGTTGTAAATGCCCAATATTATATGCCACTGTTAGTCAAAACAAGAGTTTCTTGACATTTTTGCACACATTTTATCGTTTATCATTCACTCATAAGTTACTTTTGTTTCTCACAATAGTTACTTATGTACTGTACAATGATAAGCATATAGGCAATAACCCTGTTAGTGTTGTAAATTAAACAAACATTCCAGCAGGTCCTATGCTCTGCACACTTTTTAATTGATGTTTTAGTTTGGCTACAAATTCTGAATAATATTACTTGAAAATAATTATAATCTTGAAGTAGCACACCTATAATAGTTTTTCTTTAGAATTTCCCTAATAGTTAGTTCATTTACTTACAATGAAAAACAGTTGTAAACCTATTGTAGCGAGTCGGCTTCTGTCTGAAGTCCCTGTTCGCTGGCGACAAGATGTGACGTGGCTTGTTGTCTGTGTAGCTGTTGTTGTGTTCCTGTTCGAGGCGCAAAGATGTGACGTGGCGGTTTTTGCATGTTGCGATGAATGGTAGAGATGTGTCCGTGTTTCACTGTTCAGTGTTTACTAGCTCGTAGGCGAAAAGTTGGAGGTTATGTAAAAAAAACTGGAAACGCATATCATACACCACTCAACTTGCCCATAGCGTAACCACTACTACCATGACAAAAGGATTCCAAGGTTCAGTTCCGCTAAATTACTATCACTTTGTCGAGGTTATTCTATTACAGTACCATGTCCGTTTCAATGCTGGAACCCAAGTGTCTGCTCTTTAATACTGTAACGAGCGAAAGAGAAAAAAATACTTGGTTACATTGTTTAGCCCCTCTTTTACCTACACCAAATTACAGTTCCAGGAGAAAATCAAAACTGGCTGCCTATTGAAAAAAGAACAAAAAAACTAAGCTAACAACTGCTGCCTAGCCTCCACTATTAAGCCCTCTCAGCTTCTCCCGCCACCCCCACTTTTCCACTGTGCCCGCGACACGTCAGACCTCTTCTGCCATCTCTGCATGACTGATAAACCTTCGACGGACATGATAACTAATAGCTCACCTCTGCAGACTCCAATTTTCCCAAAACAGCAAAATTACACATAAAACGTATCACAAAGGATTCCAAAATTTGAATTTATAGTTGTTACATCAAATTAAAGAAGAGTATTAACACAAATATAATAATTGGAGACAAAAGGTGCGCAACAGTGGAACTACTTTCACGGCGCAATACCCTAAGTAACCTCCTACGATAGCTGACCTACGTGCGTTAATAACCTACGTCATGAAGAAATTCCATGAAGCAAGCGAATAATCACAATGTCGGCGCCAGAAGTCCTATAGCCTGGAGAAGCTTGCAACACAAGAAGTTACTCACTTCACCAGGGAAAATTTAATACTATACTAAAATTGCCAAAACTCAAAAATTAGTTAAAATACAAGAAAAAGTTATATCAACAAAAAAATAAATACAATTTTACTGTGGTCAATTTGAAACCAAACAAGCCAGGAAAATACACACACGACTGTACTTTAAAATTCCCGACTGTATTTTAATTTTAATTTTGAAATGATGAATTTAAATTAAATATGTCCCCAATTACTAGGTTATTGAATTCTGTCGTATCATCCGAAACACATGATGAACCAATACTGAATAGGGCATATAGTCTGTTATGACAGATTAAAATTTAATTAAGAGAAAATATACTTTATAGAGATTTAACAAGATGGGGAAGTGGCTGAACACTTCACACTATGACAATAAAATTAGTAACTTTGTTAGGTTTTTTGGCATTTACTATACTTACCTGAGTGAAACTGAATATCTATTGTCTTTAAATGTGTTGGTCTTGATATTTTAGGTGATGTACATTCACAATTTCATTTCTTGATTTTCTGTAAAGATAAAGTTCAACAGGCAATGTTTTTATCAAATGTGAACATTGATGACAGTATGCAACTTTAATACATATTTGCAGGGCTAAGCTGATAGAAAGCAGCATGCAATATTTGGTTTAGTGAGGTGTGGGTAACAAATTTGTGCTGCATATCGCAACACAAGTTATAATGACGGGTTAAGCCCGAGATCGTGGGAGACTCGATTCTAAATAAATAAGCAAAAATCAGTTTTACCAAAACATTAGTATATTGTGAACAGAATACATACAGATTTACGCCAGTAGAGCCATCACACAGCTTGAAATACATGAAACGTTTTAATTATAATAGGAACACGATAAAGTGAAAACAGAGGTCCGGTCAAATTAAAAGAAAAACGGGGCAACTTACTCGACATGCTGCTGACCGCACGAACAAACAAAAAATAACATATTATCAAGCGAAACGCGAGGTAGCCTTGCGACTCACCGAGACACCAAAACACCTTGGAGTCCCGAGCGACCCAACATAAAACACAGCTGAAACTTACCGTTAATAATCACGACGACCGACGGCATGACGAGCGAGCGCCAAGAGAGGAGGGAACGACCAGTCGCCGAGCGCAGCCAAGAGAAGAGTGACGAGCCAGGGCCGGCAAGCCGACCGCGGCAAACAAGGTGGAGGGGAAGGAAGGGGAAGGCGGCCGAAGGGAGGGAGACCCGAGCATCTCCGACGAGAGCCGAAGATCGCCGAAGTAATAGTCCGGGACCAGACGGACCACAGTTCATGACGGGCTTCACACACGCGCGCTAGGCATTTGTAGAACAGTCACATGTAGGCAAAGCACCCATAACCAGAGCTGGTGGGCACCAGCACAAATTTATTTATATGTGGTGCATTAAATATATTATATAAATTACTGTTGTATAGACCTTTATTGTTAAAGTCCCAGACTGTGTATAATAATTAAATTGTTAGAATTGTTCTTGGTGGACAGTTGTATATTTATTGAAATAAGTTTGCTGCATAAAAGATGTGTCTATAATACAGCATTGTGAGATATCAAAATTTGTACTAATAATTTACTATCATTTTTACATTTTATGGCCTTCATTGGACCAATTAGTCACTAGTGTTTTTCAGTTTCGTAATATTTTTGTGGCAGGGTTCAACCCTTGAACCTTCGTACAAACGTATTTAGGGGGGACCTACAGATATTAAAATAAAGGATTGTTTTCATTACTCGGTATTATAAAAGTATGGTACATAAAATGAATTCCCAAATATAATTTGAAAGCACAATTGCCGCAATAAACTACTGTAATGAGCACAAAGAAAAATTAAGAAATCGGAAACTAGGGATGGTAAATAAAAGGTGCTTCATTAAAAAATGTGCCTTACTTTAGCCATCCCTGCCTCTGCCGGTTTACACTACAGTTATGGCCGACGGAGAACACCATTTTATGAAAACTTATTAGAAGAACAAGTAAAACTGTGGTATGATTATTATTTTTATTATTATTACGTTTTATAAACACTTTTGTTGCACAACAACACATACCTCCAGCATTCTGCCGACTTGAGTAGGATTTGGAGCCAGTCGTCACACGCTCACTGACACTACAGCAACTAGGCTCAATTTAAAACACTCACCGTCGATGTCAGTGTGTCGAGCACCCCTAGTGGGGGCCAGGCACACTACACTACTGACATCAACAAGTACCGGCCTTTTCACGGGACACACAGCAAAAAACTACAAATATCTCCTTCCGTCATAATTGCCAACTTGTAAACTCATTAAAGTGCAAGCACATCGATCTTCACATGTGGCGGCGTACATGGTCGCCACAATTTATTACTACAATACATATACAAATTTCAGTGGTTATGAACATAGGTATATTAATTGTTTGTAAACATTATGTACCTCCTGAAATGTTTGACAATTGGTAACTGACTTTGTTAGTAATAACAGTTTTGAAAAATCAGCAGTTTGGGGGTGCAACACATTTACAAAAGAAAAATTTAAATCTACTGGATGAGTCAGGATAGAAGTGTGTTATTTTTGCATGGTAATTGCTTACGAAAATGTATTTTAAATCTTACTGTAATGTGAATATGTTAGGAATAATGTCTAGTACTACCCTGAAAATATATTTTGAAATTTTATTTCTGTAAATAAAATACAGAATTCAGAGTGCTGGTGCTTAAAATTAAGAGGCATTTTACTTTATTTGTAAAGAAATTACATTTGTTTAGTTAGGAAGCATTACTTTATTGGGCTTTACATCTTGTCAATAGGTCATTATAGATGTTGGAGACAACTTTGTATGAGGATAGGATCTAAGAAAACATTCAACAATTGCTTGTGTTTAGGAACTATTCCAGCATTCACTTGGAGCGATTGTGTAAACCATGGAAAACAGAAATCAGGGTAGCCAGGGGGCTTTTTCCACGCAAAATTAACTCACATTGCCCAGATTCAAAGCCAGCAATCAGCATATAAGTTAATGTGTGGTTATAGTGTATGATTGGCTGTACTTGTTTTGAGAAACCTTATTGGAATATTTTTCTCTTATTCTTTTTGCAGCTGCATTATCAGTTTGTAAATTATAAAATATGCAGTGAAAATAGAGGATGAATACAGATTACAAGATAAACAGAGAGAGATTGTAAAATGTGTTGTTTTCAGCTACCATCAGAAGGTGCCGGCTGACCCGCCTGAACTGGAGATGAAGGCGACGTATGGCCTCGCCAGCCCAGAAGATTTTTCCCTGCCACCTCCCAGTCCACTATGGACACCTGTGACTTACAGTGCTCTGGACTCTGTGGGTGCTGCTTCATCCATCTCGGTAAGATCTTTGCTGTCTTTTAGCAGTAGTATACCTTTTTTTTAACTTGGAGGATGGTTATGCCAGAAGAATTGAGAATATAGTGAGAATAAAAGAAAATGGGGAAAATATAAGCATATTATTTTTACTGTTTTTATTGCTGTTTTAATGTTGCTTAAAGGGGGATTGATTGATCCCTGTCAGATTGGTTTTATGGTTTTTCTTATAAATCAGGGAATAGACACATTGTTTTACTTTTTTCACGCTGACAAGGCATAGTTTATTGTTTCATTCACTTTTTGGAATCCATGTAGCATTGTTTCTGTTAATGTTGTGGCCTCTAGTCGTTCCCGTAAATAAAGAAATTTTTCCTTTTCAGCTGTTTCCCGTTGCAAAATAATGAATATAGGTACATATTATGGTTCCAGCAATTATAGAAAATCAATTAAGTTTGTGTCTATGCCTTGTCGTGACAAAAATTTTGGTACATCGGCTGGAACAGAAGTTATCGAGAAGAAACAGATAAATCCAAGGTGGTAGAGATCAATACCCCTTAAGTGATGTTCTGAAGACTATTCAGTCTCCATGTAAAATTCCCTTAATTGGAATGACTGCTAACCTATTTCCATTTAAATTTCGTTTTGTGGCTTTGTTAATACTTTGGGTGCTAGCCAATTTTTTTTTTTTCTTTTCTTTTCTTTTCCTTTTACCTACCCCTTTGCTTGTCATTTTAGCCTAATTTTAAAAGTTTTTAAATGAATGAATTTTGTCCAATGAACCTATATAAACAAAAAGTTCTCTTGCTTGGAACCACGTACAGAGAAGTGCTGGCTTTTAAAATTTCAAATATGCTCTGAGCTAGCCTGTGTTAGGATGGATTTATCTGGCAGGCAGGTCAGAGTTCACTCACTTGGAGGCACGTATTGGGACGTGCTGGAAAGCGGGGGCTCTGCAAGGCGTTTCTCGACTGACGTGGGTGGTAATGCCGTCTGCAACAACACTAAAAAGGTGGTGATCCGCGGCAGATTGATGACGCTGCACATCCCCCAATTAATAAACTAGTGAATATTTAGCTGGTGTAATGGAATAAAACGCTTCGTAAATATATCAGTAACTATGATACATAGTTTGCTTCCTTAGTGGACGTCAATTTATCAGCTTTTTAGGCAAGTTGGATCCTGATGTATTCCTCCGCCGCTCGGCCGAGTAAGTCAAGAGTGTTCGCCCGGGAGGTTATTAGTTGGGGCGTGATGGCGGCCGGAAGAGGACGTGTTAGACGGGGTGGAGGGGCTGTGAAGCCTAGAGGGCAGATTTGTTAGCCGAACTTAGCTTTATTTTCTCTCTTTTTTGGCATGCTGCCTTATCATTTAATAGTAAACAACCAGTAGATATTCATAATCATATAGCCGGGTATCAAGGCAGACAAAGTGCCGGGCCAAGTACCACTACGGAGGCAAGCGGCAAGTCGTGATCCGTAGATAAAAAAAGTCACCTCAACTAACTCTGGGCGAGCACTCGCAATGTGAATTGCCTTTGTCTGTTAAAGTGTGTCAAAAGAAAGGTTAAATAAAAGAAAAAAAAATGTAGATAATATGATTTTTCTTCTTACTTTTTTATCTGTTTCGGACTAACCTCACTGCTATCCGGGCATCAATATAATAGGCACCGCCTCTACATCAGCTCGCTTGTTTTTGCGATTTTTTTTTTCGTGCTAACTACTTGCAATAGCAACGGAAGAGAGTTACGTCCCTGAAACAACAACAACACGCAGTAGCTGCAGACGACTCTTTAACTACGACTACTACTAATAGAGGGAGGAGGTCACAGAAGAGCAGCACCACCACAATATCGTACTGCATTTAAATAGTAGGAATTAAATATATCTGCAACTATTTTAGGGTCTGCTGATACAAAATCACCAACCTTTAGTTTTATTGCTGAACATGGCTCTTCCTCTTTCCCTGATATGTTTTTTATAATGTTCCATGTTGTATTTATTTTATTTTCAGAGTTTTGAATAGAATTGTTGAAGTAATTCTTTTTTGCACATTTTATCGCATTACTGTACTTAAAAGTTTTACAGTATTTCTTGTAATGGTTCATTAAATTTTTATTTCTACACACATTACAGCCTTGTACAAGTTTCTTTTATTTTCACTAGAAATCGTTATTCCTTTTGTAAGCCATAGGTTTTTCTTTGGTTTAGTGCTATGGTGTGTTAACCTAGATGGAAAGTTTTTTTTTTTTTAAGTAAGAGAACTTGGTTTATAAAAGTGTTGTGACGTGCACTGGCACGTAGCACTTACTTGGCTTCTTATCATACAGTAATTTCAATTTTTTTTTCCTTAATTAATATTTTTTTTTCTGTTTATAACAAATTAAGCAGGCCAACTTAACCAGGTATAAGGATGTATACGGCGGGATCCAACCTATTAATTGGGGATGCGAGTAGAGAAATTTACATTAAAATTTTCTTTTTAATTTTAAATTTAACTTTAAAGCAAGAGAAAAGTATTTAATTTTACGTGTCAATTTTATTGGATTTATATCGTGTTTGGACTCATTTGAAAGCTAATTTAATTTCTAGCAACTTTTCTAAGTAAACTTTTCTTATATTTTGCCTTGTTTGGATTATTTAAATTTCAAGTGGCTTATTAGCTTGCTTCGTCTGGAATAGGATTTATGTGGCAGGCTAGTCGTAGTTCTCTTGCTTGGAAGCATGTACAGAGAAGTGCTGGCTTTTACAATTTCAAATAAGCTCGGAGCTAGCCAGTGCTTAGATAGATTTATCTGGCAGGCAGGTCAGAGTTCACTCGCTTGGAGGCACGAACACGGACGTGCTGGAATGCGGGGACTCTGCAGGGCGTTTCTCGACCAACGTGGGTGGTAGTGTCGTGTGCAACAACACTAAAAAGGTGGTGATCCGCGACAGATTGAGAACGCTGCACATCCCCAATTAATAAACTAATGAATATTTAGCTGGGATTATGAAATGAAATGCTTTGTAAATTTATCAGTATCTATGTTACATACAATTTTTAGGTTATAAACGTCAATAAACCAGCTTTTTAGGCAAGTTGGATCTTGACGTATCCCTCCGCCGCTCGGCCGAATAAGTCCGGGTGTTCGCCCAGGAAAGTTAGTCGTCGTTCATCGGAGCTCGTGACCGGTCGCCGGGAGATGGCCGGCTAAGTTTTTGTTTGTCTGAGTTTGTTAATCAGTAAGAGTTGTGTTTCATCGGAGCTCGTGACTGGTCGCCGGGAGATGGCCGGCTAAGTTTTCTTATTTGAGTTTGTAATCAGTCAGTCGTTCATCGGAGCTCGTGACCGGTCGCCGGGAGATGGCCGGCTAAGTTTTTGTTTGTCTGAGTTTGTTAATCAGTAAGAGTCGTGATATGTCGGAGCTTGGACTCGGTCGCGGAAAGATGGCAGGCTGAGTTTTTTGTGATTAGTTGGGGCGTCATGGCGGAAGGAAGAGGACGTGTTGGACGGGGCAGAGGGGTTGTGAAGCCTAGAGGACGGATTCGTTAGGAGAAACTAGTCTTTATTTGTTTCTCTTTTTGGCATACTGCCTTTTTATTTCTAGTAATGTAACCAGCAGTAGGTATTGATAACCTCGTAGTCGGAATTAGGGTAGATAAAGTGCCGGACCAAGTACTACTACGGAGGAAAACGGCAAGTCGTAATCCGTAGATATAAAAGTCACCTCAACTATTTCTGGGCGAGCACTCGCAATGTTAATTGCCTGTGTCTGTT
>PNEQ01003729.1:42529-126819 GCA_003012365.1 Medauroidea extradentata
CCCCTTGTGGGCACCCCTGTGTAATTGGCACCACCAGCCGCACAGAGGGGTGTGTCTGGTCGAAAACGAGGCTAGAGCTTTGACATGAGTGAAGCGACTAGCTGAGCAGTCAGGTGCCGTGTGTGCAGAGTTGAAGTTTGTCAATCACGGCGTGAGCTATTGATCTGAAGCCAGCGCGCATCCTCTGGCTCATGAGAGAGGAGAAAACGTATTATCTGACTTCAATTAATTATGATAATTGGTGTACGCCCGTCAGCCAGGAGCTACACTGTCGCTGTGCCGACCCATTTCTGTTACGAGGTGCATTTTAGATTGGATAATAGGAACATCTTCAGATGTCGAGTTAGAGGAGAGACGCCTTGGAACAGTTGCTGACAGGTGTCTGTCTTCTTGAGAATCCATCAGACAGACATCGGCCATAGCAACTGGGACAGACATTATGTAGAGTCTACATAATGTCTGTCCCAGTTGCTATGGATGTCTACATTGTAGACATCTATAACAAAGACAACGTAGACGATAAGTATTTATGAATTAGTATTAGTCAAGACGTGAAGCCCAGTAGCTACGGTCACACAATTTTTCTCTAGAAAACACTCTCGATAAATAGTTATTACTTGGCACCTCAAATACGTGAGAACTTAACCGGCCTTAAATGTTTACTTTCTTGTAACGATTTCATTACAAACAATGCCCAGTAAAGAAAATTAAAACTCGAATGACATCTATTGAATTTGTATATTATCTTTGGATATGTGACGTAAATATTACAGTGTTTCTTACTATCACTGCACTACTTGTTTGTCGAAGCATAGGTATACGGTAATGATAGTGTTTACATGAGGCGGATTTATACACAATGTGTTGAAAGAACAATTAAAGCGTACCTTTCAAATCAAGTTAAGTTGAGGTGGCAATCTGTTCAGGCCGCACGATAGACGTTTATTCGAAAAGTGGTCACAACGCGTGTGATTGACGTCTGCTTAGTAATAGCATTTCTACACATGTGTGTACTCATTTCAGGAGCTCCAGCTATCTTTACAGCTTATTTCCTCGGAGCCGAAAATATATGTTTAGCGGTTCTTTTCAGGAATGAACGTCTCAGCACAAACAAGTTAAAAGGTATAGTATTATATTTAATACTACGGCATAAAATGATAGTGTCGCAACTGAATGTCTTTGTCGGCGAGAAGAAAGCACGTAGATTTACGGACTTACATCGAGGAAAGTTGTTTGCTAGCCTCCAATGTATTATACTTATTTTTCAACGGTTTTCTTCTGTTACTGACATGCAGGGACGGATCTAGGCTTTCCTTCGTCCGGGCCAAGGATTGTGATTTGCTTCCCACACCCCTCCTTTCCCACCATTTCCCATCAGCCCAATCAACCTAACAGTAATAAACGTATATTGTATACGTTGTTTTACGATCGCGTAAATTATAGCATACAATTTTACTAGTTACAATTATCAGTGTTTTAAGTGTGCAGTATAATTATACATACTGTATTTATAACATTATCTGATGTTTAGTGTTAGTAGACACTGTATATTTTTACACTCGTTTACATTTCATTCCAAAGTAAAAATATTCGGCACCACCAGCGCCCCTTCTAACCCGGCGCCCGGGGCAGTCTCCCCCCCCCCCCTTGTCCATGCTCTAGATCCGCCACTGCTGATGTCCCTGTTCGACTGGGCCAATAGTAATTCTGGTACGCTATGAATGAACGACTGTAATTTGACTGAGAAAAGCTACACCGTGGCTTGCAACCAACGTTCAACCATACAAAATGCATGAAGCTACACTGATTTGGAGAATACACTGGCAGAAAGGATTCTCGTGATTTTACACCACCTCTACTGATGCTATAAGGTACCAATTGTAATTGTTTGTTAATACTGTATTTAAACGTAGGCTGATGCTAAGCCGGCCGGAGACGGGGTGACGCGGGGGAACTGCCCGGAATGACGCACAGCGTCGCGTGGCGCCAAGGACGCTGGGCCAGGGGTAAGGGAAGGGCGGGCGGGAAGAGGGGTGGCTAGGTGGGCGGGGCCGTGCCAGACTCGCCAAAGTGCCAAGACCTCGGCCCGGCAGGCAGTCGCGTGCGTGCCACCGAGGTGCGAGGGTGTCTGCATGCTCGCATGGGAGCATTACACGGGATGGGCTGCAACACCAGCAAGGACGCCGTCGTCTCCGTAGCGCCGGAGGGCGGCCAGACACAGCCACTCCAGGGCAAGGAGGAGGAGATTGGTGAGTCCTTTATCATCCCCCTCCTAGTCGAACATTCCTCGGTACATCAATCGCTGCTTCAAACACTGGTTAAGGAAATTATCGAACATTACCTTGACGATCTTTTAAAACCCTTCTGTTACGAATGCAATGCCACGCTTCTTAAAACGTATGTTTGTAGGCTTTCGCTGCCATTGATATTGTAATCTTGGCTTTTGAGGCTGAGCCGCATCGTTGTGGAATCAATATGTTCATGTTATCTAACACTAAAACCACGATATAAACCCGGACTGAACACTGTGGTGACACATTTAATAGTAAATATAATTTATAATTCAAATTTACAAATTAAATTAAAATTTATTTTTGATGTAGGTAAATGCAATATTTTTAGAACGTAAACATTTTTCTTGCGTATAAAAATGGTATAATTTTTGCTTATTCTGACCTAACATTTCACAATTATTGAAGGTGTTTCAATTTTTTTTTTTTGCGAGACTGTGTTCGAAAATTCATCGATTGGTGTTGTGGTGCACATCCTCCAGACCAACCGTAACTTCAGGCCGGTTAAACAGGTGGATACATCGGTGAATGTACGAATTCGAGGCTCATGTCCCTTCTTGTCCCGTAACCGAGCTGGGGGGCGCAACGGCAACATGTTAGACTCCGGAGGGCCCGGGTTAGATTCCTGTCCCCGGCCATCCTGATTTAGATTTTCCACGGTTTCCCGAAATCACTCTAGGAGAATGCTGGGATGGTGCCCGATTCCTGTCATTGTGCATCGTTGCGTGTAACAACCTCAGATGTAATGGCTGCTGTCGATGATACGTAAAACCCAATAAAATAATTCCTGTCGCCTACTGGCTCTCATAACTTACGACGTATTAGGACTACGCTAGTCATGAATCTCAGTGTTGCCAACTCGTTCATCCTACCTGAACATAGGAACTACGACGAACTGAACGCTGTAGTAATAACTCTTGCTTGAATCTGGTACTGAGCATGTGGCGCGTAATTTACTCGCTGCAGCTGTAATAGAGAGATGTCATAAACGAACAGTTAGCATTGTACACATTTACTAGCCGTTTCATATTTTGATTCCCGAATAATGGCCTCAATGTTTTTGGAGTGAAGAAGATATATTTGTTGGGCGTTTAATAAGAGCGGTTTCTTAGAGAGGTACTCGCAAGACAATTATTCATTATTTTACATTTGTATGAGACAGTGTTTGTGTTATAGATAGAGGCACGAGTATTTCGCGTATTAATCTGGAAACAGCGTAGACTTCTCATATCTATACACATAGGCCTACTGGCCAAAGTCAAATACCCATTGGCTTGTAACCGTAACACATGTTACCACCACGAATTGTTTCCTTATTTATCACTGGCTTGCAGCCGTCAAAGATGTGTTAAAGCAGGTTCGTGTAATCACAGAAGAAGTAGTGAAGTATACTATATTGGCATTCAACCTGACCTAGAATCAATACGCGAAATAATCGTGCCTCTAGTTATAGACGATACTTGTGGCTACATTAGGCTTGCCTAGTATTAAACATATTTAGCTTTCGTATTTTTTGTCCAATTGATGGATAGGAAATCACTGGGACGTGTAAATAACAGAATCACAGACTTACTGAAAATAAAATAATTCACACATACTTGAATGCATACATACAAAATTAAAAGACACACACTAAAATATTTCCATATTAAAAAAACTGTGCACAGATAGATGTAATATGCAAATTTCAGCAAGATGATGTGAGGTGACAGTTGGCCAGGGGCGGGTTACATGGGTGGGAAAAATGTGACATCCTAGAGAAAAAATGAGTCCACCACGTTTCCCACACGTGAAAAATGGAAATGACCATACACGAGCTTGAACCTGAATCCGTTTTCGTGGATTCATACTACAAAGGCCATGGTTAGTTAAATGCTCAAATATGATATATTTTGACATATTTATAGCAATTTATTATTCCTGTATGATAATCGTAACAAGGCTACCCTTATGGAAAAAGGTTATATTTGAATTTGGCCAGATCTGGGACTGATCTGGACCAGACATTAATTAGTGTATATTTGCCTATCCCTGATGCCAGATCTGGCCAATTTTTAGATCTAGCCATATCTGGCTTAGATACTTTTGTCACATGGGTAGTTACAGGAAATTGTGTAGTTGTTTTATATCTTGAGATCTACGTTAACAAAACAATAATCAGAACATTTACTCAGGGCTATGCAATGAATTAGTCTCTTTTGATACTCTACAGTCTCTTGAAAAAAAAATAAGGTGTACGTTCATATTTAATAATATAATGAAGTTAGCAAGAAAAAATGGAAACTGTCAACCTGAAAGTTAAGGAAATAAATCACAGAAATTATTTTAATTTTGTAATTTATTCCTTGGAGAATTTTTTTGCAGGGAATTATAAGGAACAGAACACGATACTTTGTAATCATATGATTACGCTGCATGGATTCCACTAAAGCGGGTGTTATGTACTCCAAATGAGAAACATGCGTATTAAGTGCAATTTGAAATCTAATCACTGTAAAAAGTTTCAAGTTCAGTTTGATTATAGTTAAATGAGCGCTGCCTCTCTGGTATATATTATTAAAACACGTGATAGCAGCGCTATAGCTATTTATAATGGAAGGTGTAACATAAAAGGGATTATCAGATAAAATGATAACAAAAATTGGTATCAGATGCCGTCCTTTTTCAAAACTCAGTCTATGTCAATTTGGATTGTGTAACTGGAAAATCATACTGTTGACACAAAAGTGTGTTCGCGCTCACGTTAAACGTTTAAAAGCTACTTAACACGAAATAACAAACTCGAAATTACAGAAAACATCTTTCCTCGACTTCGATCGGTTAGTAGCAGCTTCTTACCCTACTACGCTGTGAAAGGATTTTCATCGTCATGTACAGGGTGAGTTTGAATTCGACTGACAAACTTTGTGGAGCGATTCCTTATGCAAAATAAGGTAGGGATTACATTTAATAGTTTGGCCGGAAATGCATATTAACGGCGTTAAGACCACATGAAAACGGATGTGTAGAATCGATTTTAATGAACCCATCGAAAACCGCTGGAGGTATTGCAAAAAAAAAAACATAACGATACGTGTTGGAGGGTAAGAAGACCTGTTTTCTGATGACATGATATTGGTGCGAATCAACCGCCTTAGTAGGAAACTGGGGTATGCGAGATTGCGATCGTATGGCCGAAACGTTGTCTCGTGGTTTGATGCCGGTTAATGAAAGAACGTGTGTTAAACAACAAAAAAGGTTGCCTTGGTAAAACATCCTCCGGTCAACTGTTTCCCCAAAACAATGACCGACGTATCTGCGGGTAGATTGGAGTGGCGTTCCCCAACGCCTGTGTTGTTATGCAACTTATCAGGCACTGCTACTACAGGGGTGGCGGTGATCAGGCGGCCACATCTCTTTACGCCAACTTAGGCGCGATGCGGATTCGATACCCGGTGGGATAATAATTTAATAAATAATTATGACAATTACATTTCTTTCATAAGAGTGATTTAGATAATATTGTATTTAATTTATGCTCCATATTAACGTCTTGGTAAATAATCACATACACTTATTTATAGCAGAATACATTTTACTAGCAAATCCACTATCACATAAAATCCGCCGGCCAGTAGCAACGTCCGACATGTTTCCCCAAATGAGAAAATCGGAAGCGACCATAGCAGAAATGTAACCCGAAGTTTCTTGGGGGAGGCGAGTGGCCAGACCACTAACCACAATGACTCCTGAAGTTTGACGGTGTACCCTGCTGCTGTTAAATATGATGGTTCAGTTAAGTCTTTCTTATCCGAAATCCTGGGTTACACTGACTCATCAGTTACAATCACCTTTCGAACTGAATTTTCAACGATTATATTATGTACTGCTAAAGTGTTTTATACAATCAGTGTATCGCACAGTTAGGTTAACCACATTTGTACTGGTTACAGTGGGTTGGAATCTGTAGGCATATGGTACAGTCTGTGTTGCTGTATCGTGTGGTGTGTGTGCTCAGTCAATTGTCCTAATAATCTGGGGTAAATACATTTAAAAACATAAAAATCAGTTTATGCAGAACTTGTTTTGAGTAGTTATTCATCGTGCCACACACTAGAGGAGGCGGGAAACATTCGTCGCTATTGTCACTAAGGCGTCTTTGTGACCACTAAGTTTTGGATTAGAATTATTTCTTAGCAGGTTTAGGTGTAAGTAAGTATGTGATAGTTTACTATGCAAGGATGCACACGGCAGGTTGTATTCAATTACCGTCCTGGCGTACATGTTACTGTTTCCCGTGGTTTTCCAAAATCACTCCAAACGAATGCTACGATAGTTCATCGCTTCAGATCGTGGGCATGGTATTTACTGCGTTGAATTGTTAGATTATTTGGGGCGCACATGACACATTCAGTAAATCATAGTCAGCTTTTCTTGTAATACTAAGTAGAGGAATTAAGTGGGAGTTTATGTCACCGAAACTTACTCGAAGGGAAACTCATTTTCAAAGAAAACGTAAAATTATATACAAATATTTAATTTTTAAAAGTTTTAAACCTTAGTTTAATGGTGTAACAGTGTATAACTAACATAATAGTCAATATAGTAGAGCTTATGTCCGAGGGCTGCAAGTGTACGTTTGCATACTGCTGTAGTTAAAAGTAATATCAAAATAAATTAGTAACATTGCATTAAAAATTAATACCAGCTGGAGAAGGAAGTATCATAATGTTTACAATCCATAACCCACGGAGATATGTAAATGCGCGATTATTTATCAGTATTATTGAAAAATAATTTATTTGTACGTGCACAACACAACTGCTATCAAAGATTGGCTGAATAAAAGTAACGCGAAGTATAACATCGCAGTCTAACGTGATAAAATAACAGTTAGAGGCAGTACATTTTAATGTTATTTCTGATTTCCGGCATCTACTGTCTTAGTTACAGTTATAGTATGACTGGCCTTATTTCTATTTGCACACTTTTTTTTTTAGAGACGACGCACAGTTGGCCACACTATCAGGGCAGTAATCCCTAAATAACCCTCTGTTCATTGTAACATTCAGGATAAAAGTGACATATTTGGTTCTTATATGAGATTCACCTTCGAGTTATTCTCATAGTACGCGAAATAGAACGAGGCCTACATCTCGCACAAGTTTTTCAAGTATCTTATTGCGTCATTTAAAATGTACTCAAGAACGAAGAGAACAAAGTAGTTTTCACAAGACGCAAGACGAATCCAGTAAAGCTTGTACGTAAGATTGTAGTGCAAGAATACGACACGAAGTTCGTTCAATACAGTTCACACATATTGGCAACGCAGTATACTTTCTTGCTTCCACTGCTAATTGATAGTCATTGTAGGTACCACATAGTCACAATATTATGAAGCGCAGTAGGCATGATGTTTACATCAACTTCGCAAAATCCCGCTGAAAATAACTGTCAAACATTCTGCTGGAATTCCTCTGTCTGTACAAGTGGCTGAAGACGGTAACACATCTCGGTCCCAAATAGTCGCATCTGTTGTAGTCGAAGGAAGCTTGCTACTTTTCGTCTGTTTTTTATTTGTTGAGTCGTCTGTGTTCACAGCCATTCGTATACTTTTGTCGGTTATGTTGCCATCGTTTACCACAACCATTTTTGTCGCCATTATTCGAACGTCTTGTTTTGTTGTCTTGCCTTATTGTTTTTCTTTATTTTTGTGTCGTCTTTCTTGATAAAACGACTAAATTCCGTTTCGGAATTAATTAGTGTTGCACCTTTTCAAATTTGGTTTCCGTTTTTCGTGTTGTCTTTCAGGATACAACTATAGACTATATTCATTTATGGAACTGTACGTATGATTCATGTTTGTTGACCTGACAACAGCAAATACTGGCTTTTTACATTTGGACTTTTGTTTTACAGTGGGGGGTTTTCTGCAACTCAACAACATTCGCTCGCAACGGTGTATGTAAAAAAAAAAACAGTTCAGTTTATAAAATTACCGTAAGAGGGGTGGGGGTGGAGGGACTTTAAAACACGTGGGGTGACTTTAGAACACTTGAAAAATTATGTTTGGCATGAAAGACAGTCCTGAGTAAAGCAATTTCCTTGGGATAATTTCCAAATAGTAAACGTCTACGTGAAATTAAAATAATGTTTGCTCCCAGTCGATAAGTGGAAAATAACAATTGTGTGAAAGTGCCTCAAAGTCACCCCCGCTTACGTTACTGTATTTATTTTGAAAACGTACCAGTCGAGTCCACAATGTATACAGGAAAAAGTACTTTATCAACGACGATGTTTACTTTACTTGAAATTTCTTTTTACACGCCACATGTTTTGATTTCGTTATACCGATATGGCTTGTTCACATGACCAGCACAACAGATCTACTACTGCACAGCCACATTTTCCCCGCGGGACTAGTTATCGTGGTCGAGTAGTAGCAGCGTAACTTACTACATGCAACGTGTAGCGTCTGGTTCCAAACATTTATACAGGCTCTTTTTGAACGTGTCCTTCAGGACATATTGTGCTAGGTCGTCAATTTGCACGAGTTAAGCATCCATTTTGCGTTGTTTGAAGTAGCTGAAGTAACTGGTATACACAAGACATCAAGCCCCGGACCTCATGGAGTTTGTCCGGAAGAGGAAGACGACGTCCTGGTAGCCAGTGGCTCTTCATCGTCACACTTATACACAACCTAGCCTACATTTCTCTCGTGTCATCATACGTGACGATGACCGGTAGCTGTTGGAGGGGCCTGGATACTGAATGTTTATGAACCAAGGAAACACTAACTTATCAGCCAAACTCACATACTGCCGTACCTTGGCAGACTGCCCAGTGTGTTTTGTATCACGCCATGTGTCGATTTGTTTGGAAGGAATGTTTATCAAACAGCTGGCCTCTCTTCTAGCTACGCGCTGCTGCCTCGGCTACGAAAGTTAGTAAGGCGTTAGTGAGGCTTTATCAAACAGTGTAAAACATCATAAAAAACATTTTTTATATTTTCATGTCTTCTACTATTTAAACACAAATCCATAAAATAACTAAGTTTAAAATATCAAAATTATTTAACTTTTATAGCCTAAAACTGGTTTAAGATATACTGTTTATGGACTGGCTTATGCTTTATTGTCTAAGAACAAAAACTTTTTTTTATACTGGGCTTTTTTTGCTTGCAACCTAGTACATAATACTTTAGTTTACAACCAAACCATGTAGGGATCAAATCACCATTCGTCATACGCGATGTAGGCCTTAAAGCTAAAACTTTGAAAACAGTCAAATGATGTGTAAATGCTTTTCCGGGGATCCTATAGTTCTTGTATCACAATCGGTACAATGAAACTGTGGCTGGAGTTTGAGAACTGGATTTCCAAACATCCAGCATACACCCGGCCATAGTATATGTTGCGTCACATATCAAAGCTACGTTTAGGCGGGTCACCGACAGGAAAATTACACGCTAGTTGAGAGCCTTGCGTTTAAATACGATAATACAGTAGTGAAAGCGTTACAGTTGGCCTTAAGGCAATGATATTTCATTTATTTCAAACAATTGCAAATAACTTGTATATTTTTTAACAATATGCTTTGAAAAAAATTAAGACTGTGTACAGTCATACAATACACAATTTTGCCAGAAAGTTTTTTTAAAATAATGTACCGTTTGCTAGCGAAAATTATTTTGCTTCATTTTGGCACATTTTGACAACAAAATATGTGCTCTTTCAGAGGTTGAAATCTAAAAATCCGTTTGGTATATCGCAACAAAAAAATTCAGAATCACAGGATGATATATATGTGTTAAAACTGCCAGAATGAATTTGTGATAGCCTATATGTATTAATTTGTGTTAAAAAAAATATTTTCTAAACCCCTGCAAAACTAAAGAGCGAGGCCTTAAGATTGGGTCCTGGCTAGAATCCCGGATACTACGCAATCAGCGGTACACGAAAAAACCATGCCAGGTTCCTGTATTTATATCGTGAGAAGTAAATGTGCGACTTTAATACTACAAGTTTCAAATGAAAAATTAAATGCTTGTAATAAACCTTAAAGTAATTGTTTGCGTACTAAAGCAATATTATATAAATTTATAATAAAACTATGAAGTGTTTTTAAATTAGTTGATTTAAATAAGAGTTCAATGAATTCTCATTTCTCAGTTAAAACTTCCCAACAGAATTTAGTAAGCAAGACAAAGTAAACCTTTTAATAGTGTTGTTATAAGTATTATTAGAATTATATAGTTAAAATCTCATTAATTTTTTTCATCGAAAGTGATAATTTAACAAATAATAATAATTTACTCGTGCGATAAAAAGTTTTAGAATAAACATAATGAAAAACAATTCATCCTTAAGACACTAAAAATAAAGGCCTAATCGATTCCGAATTCTCTTTCAGAAAATATATACAAAATTGATTCAAATTCGTGGATTTTTTATCAATCTTTTAATTTTTATTACTCAGTGGTATAGATTGAAATGTCTTATTGTGGATATATATTCTGTAAATACCCACCCAGTAAAATTATGTTTCCTCCACTGATTAATTTTCCTAGAATATAGAATACACAAGCATACATCTTTGACTGTGAAAAGGCGAAAATATATGCCTAATTCAAAAATATTTTATTAACTCCGTCGTAAATATATTTCTTATATGCTACGTTTTTATTAGTTCATAACAAGGTAATGTAATTTAATGGCGCGCGATAGTGATGCATTTTAAACACACGTTTCTCAACAACGAAACAGCACAAAAAAACTCGAGCAATTCCAACTTGGCTTGTGATGCCCTACCTCGAGAACTTCTCTAAAGCACGCCACCTTGCTAGAGATATTATTCAGAGCAGAGGTGGATCAGTAAGGGTGATCCAGGCACGCGCGTAGAATCAATCATAGCCTCTATGAGCAAGTCACTGTAACTAGCGTGCTGCCTTCCTTCTCTCTTTCGGCTCATCTCTGTCAGACTTTCAGCTGTGGTATACTTTTATGATCTCGCAGTAAGGATAAAAACACGATATGCGAGTTTCTCTTGATTCTAATTATTGGGAAAGGAATTTCGTCCGTTCAAAATTACTTTGAAAATGCCCGTTTTTCGCCGTGTTAGTTTTCTCGAAATGAAAATAAAAACACATTTAAACGACGAAAGCTACCATTCCTACACAAAAACATTCTTAAATGCTATTTGAACGCAAACTAAATTAAAGCACGGTTGTTAAATGACAGATACACGACTGAAGTACACAGTCTGGCCACCTTAAAGCTGCTGAAGTACATGTAATTTACCCTGTGTATCTAAGATAACATTTCACGGTTGTATAATTTCACATCAATGGAAATGTGATAAAACTACAAAATCAAATGGAACGTAAATTTTTATATATTCTCTTCAATATAATTATGAATCTTAAGATTAAATTTGTGTTAAACAATTTTAATAAAAATAATTAAAATTTAATTTTTTACGCTATCTCGATTTTCTTCAAGTCACAGTTCCTCAATTAAGTAGTTGCTTGAACATATTTTTTTTACTTAGAATTGGACTATTACATAAAAAAAACTACGTGCGAACCACAATAAAACTCTACTAACCGCATTAACACTGCTTGTATCCAGTCAACAAGTAATGGTTTTTTAGGTGTCGAGTAAAGTGTGAATAATACTGCAGCATTCATGACCGCCATTCAACTTGTTCTGCTGTATTTAATATCCTAGTTGTTTTCCAACTGCAGAAATCCTGCCTTGCGTACTTGTGACTGAAATGTCGTTCCACGTTCCACTTTTGCGAGACTTCCTGCAGTAAGTAACAAGTACAAAGTGTAATATGCTTGTATCATTTTTTAGTATTCTGCGTACGTATTTTACACTTCAAATGATAGTAAAAACACGTTTTTTAGTCGATTTCACAATACAAAGAGATTATCTTACAGAACATTAAGATGGTAGCATCCTTAAAATTTTGATTTAATTAAATTTGTTTCTAACACAACTGTTATACTGATATTTTAAAAACAAAGCCAAGTTAGGTATTGTGAATATCTGAACAGATACCTGAAGGCCAAATGTGTACAATTATCAGAACTGTTGTGATTTAGGATATCGTAATGAGGGATTAACTAATTGGTTAAAGATTTCCGTCTCACATAAGAAATTATGTATGAAATAAAACACACTTAAACTTTCAAAAATCTATGAAATACTGATGCATATCATGACAAACTCTGAACGTCTAAATTTAATCATAAATATTAGTTACAAAGAGACAAACATTAAACTCGATATACCTTAGAAACTATCACCTTAAGGAACCGATTGTTGTACATGCTAAGGAAAAAGTCGTGCACCACACGAAAAGGTCAACTGCTAACAAGATAACAGCAGTGGCGAGAAATACGTAATACTTTACCAGATAATTTTTAATTGTTGTATGCAAATGTAGTAGCATACATTGAGACAGTTGAAATACATCTCTCGTATTGTTATAAAAAAGGGGGCCTTACTTTGTTGTGACATTTAATATGTCATATTATTTTATAAACATTTTAACAAGCCGTTCAACTAACGAAAATAACAAGTATTAAAAGTTCAAAATGTACGGAACGGAAATTTCTGTAAGATAATTTCTGTATACTTGCATAATTAACTGAAATTTACACGTACTACTACTATTTTAACTTATTCGTTTTTAGATTTATGAAACACAACACTTTTACATTACATATTAACAGAACGAATAAAGAAAAAAGTAAAATTTTGAAATCAGTAAGGAAAAAATAACTATCACCGGTATAGTGATTATTGTATTTTTATACTTTCCTCGCACTACTACTAGATATGATAAACTATTAAAAATATTACAAAATATAGAGAAAATATTTGATATAGTTTGTAACGATATTTTTTTTCTAACTAAAGGGCAGACCCTGTGGAACTGTCCTTGTACCAGACCTGCTCGTGGGGTCTGTACAATCCAAGGACGCTACACAACCGCCTAAAGGACCTCGGCCGGCCTCACGTTCTCACGAGCGTTTGCTGCTCCTTATCGCCGTTAGTTATTTCTTATCATTGGTGCACGTTTAAATTCCAGTGCGGTAGCGGGTAACAGTTTACATAATTACAGCGTCATCTAGGTGGCCGTGCACGCTAGCGCGTCGTGCCCGTGTGGCAAGGTAGGTGTTAGGGGCAGTGGAGGTTCTTGCCGAAACTTCACAACGACTCGGTCAACGTGCATCGAGTCGGCACCGCATACTTACAGAGTCGTGTTTTAAGGGCAATGGTGCACGGCCATTTAATGTACAGTATTTTCCCCGCTACAAGCATTCCTGAAGGTATACCAACATTTTTGACATTCAGTGATCTAAACGTTATAATCTACAACACCATTTTGCATTGTTAGATGATAAATATAAGATAATAGAGAAGTAACTTGTTGGAAGCAAGAAAGAACATAATTTTCTTACCTTTCAACAAATGCCAGTTAGGCTAACAGGGAAGTAATTTATTATCTGACAACGTGAAATGGTAAAGTAGGTTAACGTTTAAAACTTCAATTATAAACAAGAAGTTACCAGCATACCAGATAAGCCTATTTTTCCTCAAAGTGGGTACAAATTATTCCTGAATGTAAAAATCGTTTACGTAATCAAGGAATATTAAAAGATGATACTGATTTAGATGCTTGATACACGTCATATGCTAAAGATAAGTCAGCTTGCTAAATAATATGGGAGTAACCAGCTTAATACATTGGGGTAAAATTTTTAAAAATTGTCTTTCTGTCATAAAGATAAATAACAAATAGCCGCCGTTTTCAAAATATTACAGATGGATGAACAAAATATATCGAAGTCAAGTCGGGTTTGTATGCAGTATGTGTACCAATATTGACGAAATTCTGAAAAAAATATATCCAAAGATATGTATTACAATGCTAAAAATATAAAGATGCCCGTCATTTTGAAAATATGAAGACAGGATGAATGAATTACACAAAAGTAAAGTCAGCATTGTATGCAGTATAGTATATGTGTACAAAGTTTGATGAAATTCTGAAAAACATTTCCTGAGAAGGGAAACTATGAAAAATGTAAAAAATGGCCGCCATTTTGAAAATATGAACACAGGATAAATGATGTACACAATATTCAAGTCAGCTTCGCATGTAATATGTGCGTACCAAGTTAGGTGAAATTCTGAAAAATATTTCCTAATATATGTGAAACTATACTAAAAATATAAAAATGATCGCAATTTTGAAAATATGAACAGGCTAAATTAAATGCACAATATAAAAGTCAGCTTTGTATGTAGTATGTGTGTACCAATTTTGATGTAATCCTGAAAAATATTTTTGATATGTGATACTACGCTAAAAATATAAAATTGGCCGACATTTTGAAAATATGCACACATGATAAACGAAATGCAAAATATTCAAGTCAGCTTTGTATTACAGCAGTACATAACATGTTACTAACGTCACTAACACACAGACAGTAAGGAACAACTGTGACACAGCAACATGATCCTGCCAGCGCGCTATCAACCATACGTCATGTATGCCAACTGTAGCACAGAAACGATGCGTTTCTGGACCTATGTTCATATAACACTTTAGGTTCCTCTACACGTGAGGATTGTACCCTTTCCCTAGAATATTGACATGGAATTTTGCAACATTCTGTTTATAGTGTTTTTTATTTAAAGAACACTGCCAACCGCGCGGCCTCTGAATAGCTGTCGACATTCTGTGATGGCATGTTACAGATATTACAAAAAATTTGTGCAGTCAGCAACGCTTTTTTCTAGACCTGCGCCTTAGGTCATGACCCAGGTTGACCTTTTGGAAAATCCGGGCCTGGCTAGAGGTATCCCGTTATATAAGTGCACATTTATATCACCATGAACAAAATGTACAGTTAGTTCTAAACCTCTCCTGAGTGTACATAGGGAGGCGCTGGTGTAGTATACTTGCTGGAAAGCAGTAAAGTGCATTGCGCTGCGAGTTGGATCATTATATCCCGGTCCGCCGTGTCTGCTTAGATGCTATAAAAACTTTCTCGTGCGGCAGACAAGATCTCATCTGCGCCACTGCACCTGGGATCTCTGCGCGCGGCAGGATCGGAGAGGAGGAGAGAACACCGCATTCCTCTGTACAAGCGTGCGCAGAGTTGATGACCTGGGATTGCAAATTGATTATTAACGACGCCATTGCATTCTGTCATCTGTATATAATAAAATGTAACGACAGATTATGTATTTTTCTTATGTTAACAATTAACATAGCTGTTACAAGTTAAATAGTTCTGCTGGAGAACTATTTCTTCAAACAGGTTCCAGCGTTTGATAAGACGACCGTCTTAAGAAAGTTCAATTTAAAAAAAAATCATGATTTTATATTTGTATGAAATAGTGTTAGTATTGAAGACGTTATTTGGAAGTATATTTTCCTGTTACAAAGAATGGCTACGCCAGTTTTCCCATAATGGCACTTCAAAGTCAATATCTGCAAGTACTTCATGCACCCCCTGAATACAAACGAACATAATGGAACGAACCAATTCACAGTGAAACTAAGTGTTACGAGATACAGCTTGATTAAAACAGTTTCTGAAATATCGACTTTTTTGACTACCTTAAGCAAATTTATTTAAATACGAAACTATTTTCTAGTGGGCGTTTATATACTTCAAGCCGTAGCCCATGACATATAGTATTACTCTAAATTATTTGGTTTCGTTATATGTTTATTTGTTTTCGGGGGGGGGGGGTGTATGAAGTAAAAACATGCAAATTTTGACTTTAATATGTCATTATGGGGAAACTGACTGAGATATATTTTTTTTAACATGAAAATGTATTCCTAAGTAACTTCTACAAAACTACCACTATATCATACAAATAAAAATTTATGATTTTTCTCTACTTGAACGCTATTTAAGGCCGTGTGTTATCACGTCTTGATCGTATAAAACTGCCGCACTCAAAATCTTGTTTATCAGGCTATCGAGCCATCATACTCCCAAATAAAAAAAATAATAATTATACCTTGTGGCTGCTTGTCAGACTATGAATGTAAAGTATTAACTACTTAATTACTTTTTTATTATAACACGCCAGAATAAGACTAGAAATCAAGTCGTAACTATTTCACGATTTACGTACAGTGGATGAACGTTGATAACCAAGTGTGTGTTTGCCTAAGGGCACACTAACAAAGTTCTGCACTTTGTATAAATTAAATGCGAGACATAACTTAGTTGATATCCTTGAACAATCAAAATACACGATTTAGTTGAGAAAATACGTTCATCCGAAAAGTAAATATTTGGTTGCTAGAAGTGTAATGGATTTAGAGAAAACAATGTTAACGTAGATTTTTTTAGCCCATAAGAATCTTTATGTGTGGGTACTAATCCCAATGAAACTCTTTATGAAATGAAAACATACGCGTAAATGTCACAAACTTGAGACCTAAAAACATATATTCAGTACATAACTAATACTAGTTGTGACTGATCAGTTACAGTATTCGTCACTCTAGTCGTAGGTTGAACTGCTAAAAAGTAACTTTTGTATAGGCAAGGAAATATTTTTTCTACCCAAACTTTGTAATTTAAGATAACATAATAAAAAACCCTTGTAATTTGT
Organism: Medauroidea extradentata; assembly: GCA_003012365.1. NCBI lineage: Eukaryota > Metazoa > Arthropoda > Insecta > Phasmatodea > Phasmatidae > Medauroidea > Medauroidea extradentata. Next base: position 59,463 of record PNEQ01003729.1, read on the forward strand.
TTTAGTAACAAAAAAGGCAATGGTTCCAATAAGCCTACACGCAAATTTATTGCACCAAACAAATCTTGTTCCATTAAAAAAATCGGTCTTTAAGAGTGTGATATTCCGAATTGTTACAAGAAATTCAAACTAAACAAAGATGACGGTGATCACATTACCATCATATTGGCCATGGTCGATTTCTTTCCTGTTCCTGATGCTACAAGGTCTTCAACCCGTGGCCCGCGGGCGCTTGGACTGGCTCAGTACTTCCCTGGACTATTTCTGCACAAAACGCACACCACACAATAAATAAAGTCAAAACACGTATTTTAATTTGCTTATAATATATCTTTACTAATTTTACTATTTTGAAAACATACAAACACCACGATTGAGTAGAAGAAGATGATTATTGGATACTTGTGATTGATGTAAGCCTATACATTACATCTATTTTATTATTTTTATTGGTTTTTACGTTTGACAGCGAGGTCATTAGAGACGGTGATACACATTTACATAAGGACAGAAACTGGGATGGTAGTCGGCCATGGCCTTTGTTAACGAACCATCCCAGCATTCGCTTAGAGTGATCTCAGGAAAGTATGTAAAACAGAAATCAGGATGGTCGGAGCCAAGGATCTAACCAGAGTCCTCCCGGACGCGAGTCCAACATTATACCACTGCGACACCTCGCTACGTATTTATACGCTACGTGTAATATACAATGCAGCCATTTAATTAAATTAACTTAGTTTAATTTCTTTAAGCTCCATTTCTAGTGACTTCGCAGACTTCAAGTGAGTGAGAGATTTTGGTCAGCGCTCAACATCAAGGTCTTTAGCGCAGGTGAAGGGTGATATGGGGTGAGTATGGAGCAGCGCCGGAATGAAGGGGCGGGGGAAAAGGGAGATCTCCGAAAAAAAACTCGCCGACCAGCGGCATCGTCCACCGGCACGATTCCCACATCCAGGGACCGACCCCGCCGGGAATCGAACCCGGACCGCCTTGGTGGAAAGCGAATGGTCTGACCATTTGGCCCCCGCGGCCCCCGCAGACTTCAAGATGTTAAAACTGACCAGGTGCCAAATTAATTTTCCTGAGTTTTGAAGATTTTCTAACAACTACGTAAATGAGACAGAACCACGCGATCAACCAAATTATAGTTTTCATCTACGTTGTAAACACGGCTATGGACACTTTACCACTGAACATCACGCCACATAACAAATTGAAAACTCTATTATTTTAAACGATGTTTCATTTTGGTCCTAGTGTTTCTTTAAGAGATAGTAACTCCAAGAAGCAATGTTTATGGAATCTAACTCTTAGTTCGTTTTCAGTTAGGTTCCAATTATTGGCTATTTTTAACCTCCAACAATAATGACGCTTTACTCAAGTTGCCTTACTGCTTGTACGTTTGGCAGCGAAATTACGCAATATAGTTCCGTGTATTTTCTTATTCAAATACAACGATACTGAAATAGAAGAAACCAAAGTCGAGATTATTGTATTTTTTATAAAACTGTATAGAGTTTTGCTGACAGCGCAATTTATTTTATACGCGCAAACAGCATGTATCAACAATTATTTGAAAGCATTTTTTTTTACTTTTAAGAGTTCCTTTTATGTGCTAGTTATAAATTAAATTTTAATTTACATTATATTATTTTTCATTTATAAAAACATTCATGACAAATCTGCGCCTGAACGTTTAATTAATTACCATGAAACTTATTTATTGTCACCTGGTGTCGTTTACAATCATTACGAGTTTAGATATACAGATGGTACATTAAATCAGTTTTGAAATTTGTGTAATAAAATAGTTTACAATAATTTCTCTAATTTTTGTAAATTATGTTGCTCTCTGTTTTTTATTTTTTTTTATTTATTTATTTCCAGGCTTGCAATATTAAACAAGACCACAAGGATCGGTACACATCTGGTATTCAAATATTCACAGAACAATTTAATATCAACGTAAGGATTGGATGGGAATCATGTCTCCTGCGACCCTCCTTCCTTAAAAAGGAAAAAGGTACTCTAAGAAAATTCCAATTTTTAAGTTATCGGACATCAATTCGGGTATTGTGTACACAGGTAAGAGAAAAATCTTGGTACATTGAACCAGAATTACAGTACACCAGCAACACTGCCTACTAGGCCTACTACTGTGAAAATATCAGGAAAATATTAAATATATACCGGAAATACAGAAAAGAGTTTTGGCATATCAGCGCCCTTGAGTGTCTTGTCTTGTGTACCTGGTGCATGAACGTACCAGTGTCACCCTCATTCTTTTTCACACGAAACCGCTTAACTTATTCCTATTATGTTTATCTACAAAAAGAAAACACACTTGAAATCTCCGAAAATTCCACTTGAATCCATAAAACACAAAACGAGATGCACGAGTTGGTATTTACTACATACTATAAAAAATAAATAAAATGTTAAGGTCACCGCTTAAAGTCTAATGGGTAAAAGAATTCTATGAAAACCTTGCACGCTGGTTTGGCTCGCTGTGAACAGAGGTGATATGCTTCTCGTCGAGCGTGGTACTCTAGCTCTTTATCGCTCCGCTGTCCCCAAGTGTCAGACATCGACATTTGAAACCGGTGCACACCCGTCTTTAACGCCCAGAGACACTGGAATATTGCGAGGAAAGCTTAATGTTTGCTGGGCTGCAACGTGATGTTTAAAACACTGAAGGTTTTGTATCGATATTGGTTATCGTTAGAGATGATGAATAGGGACACGACTTTGTGGCGAAGAGTTTTTTGCCGCACTTTGTTTCAATGTCTCACGTGCACGTATAAGGCTGTTCACAATAAACTGAGCACTCGGCAGAACTTGTAAATAGTTAAAAAATGTTTTATTGGGCCAATATATGTTAACCTCTGAGTGCATTGAAAAGTTTACACTGGTTTTTAGTTACAGGGAAGTTTTCATATTGAAAATAGCAAAGATGGCTGCGCAACGACAGAAAGAAAACTTAATACAGTGCTTACTTTATCGGGAATGGCCTATATGCATCTCTGCTTCATGATTAACTGGTAACGTGTCTTTGTTGAGACACATTTCTCATTTGACTGCACCAATCAGAATAAGACTATTGTGACTCCGTACGTCTGTAATTTGCCAAGGCAAGTGAGAGCAAAATCATCCAATCACAGACGATGTAGCAGAGCTGCACATAACGTATTGAAACCAAATGTTGCAAAAATCTTTTCGCCATAAAATTGTGACTCTAATGATGGTTTATCGCGGGAAAACTTGACTGTTTGCTGGGTTTCAACCCACGTTCAGCTTACTAGAAGATTGCTGGCTTTAGCTTGTACTTGGAGCTGCTATCCTATATGACTGAGCCAATAAGAATCCCGCTGCTGCAATATATGACGCCTGTTGTTGGTCTGCACACAGCTAACTTGTGTCAGACGTATATCACCCAATCATACATGTAGCATGAAACTACAGCGTTTTCAAGGGTATGTTAGCACAAAAAATGTTCGCAATAAAATCATCTCTAACTATCGTTTATTTGGAGCGCCATTTCTCTCAACAATGTCTGTCAGAACAGTTCAACTTGAACACAGAACGTGTGAGATTCTTCCAGAAACTGTTCACACGTGTCACAAATTGCATCATCCAAGAATAGTGAGATAAATATTACAATTCATTGGAGACTACGTTGACTTTAAATATCTTCGCGATTTTCCAGCGTCTCTACGAATGCCTACATACGTACGTACGGCGGCAGGCGGGATTCGAACCAGACACACTGGCCACTGCGGAGTGCAGATGTCGCGGTCGATACCGTTGCTGCTGGGCGCAAAGAGAGGCTCAGGTGGGACCGCGGGTCAACACCCCATGTACACACGCACACGCACACACACTCATACGACCCTTGTATAGCCTCTTACAGCGCAACACACACTCTACAACCGCGTTCGAAACTGCTAGAAGAATGCCATTTAGGCTACTAAATCGACAATGTGACCAATTTTAGGGATTGAAACTTTAAGATTTATGGGCTGAAATCTGCTAAGGTGCAGTAAGTAGCACAGCACTGAATCCACAAACAGCTCCGTAAAGTCGTCTGTTGGTGTTTAATTAGTTTATATTGTCCCGTATTTGAACTGAAACTAATGATACTGTCAACCACAAGCATTACATAACAAAAAAATAAATTATCGCCACGATATTTTGTATGCAAAAAATAGAATACCAATTTATTTTTATAAATAATTTTCGTATGTTGTAATAAAATAACAAAATTAATTGCTAGTATACTGTAGTATTTTAATTAAATTTTCATTGAAAGGAGAGAGTAAATAAAAAAATCGGTCGCTGCTACAGTAAAAAATGTATTTTTAAAGGACGCCTACGAAACTAACCTGCTAGAGTCAACTCCTTTCTTTTTACAGACTTTTAATTAATTTACAATGTTTGTATGTTTTTTTCAGGTTAAATCTTGCAACTGAATTTCAAAGCAGTTATCCTCAACTGATTGAGCTGAAATTCTGTATACACGTTTAGTTTGGATGACAATGCATGATTAGCTAAGTGACGTCAGTCTAAATCCAATATGGCAGACCGCCCATGAACGATGGCGGACTAGTTATTTTTTATGCATTCACATGATACGGGTATGAAATTAAAGGGTTTGCTGAAAAGAACACGAATAAAGTAACGTCCACGTTCATCTCTTCGAGGAGATGGTGTACTACTGCCCGGCCAAACGGCAAGACTTAGCGGGGTCGTGTCTGAACTAATGTCGATCTACACTCTGGGGAAATTCCAGCGGTGGTAAAAATAAAATCCAAAATCAAACTCAGAAATGTGTTTCGTTAGGCACAAGTAAGCTTCAAGTTGAAATAAGTGGCGCATATCTCCAAACATCCGAGTCAAGGTGAGGCCGTGCCGAGGACTGAGTGGTATCAGGGTGTATCAAACATGATGTGAACGTACCACCTCAGGGCTCCGGGGCGAACCCTGTTGTATATTAGCTCTTACCATTCTAAACGAAGCTCTGGGAGGGTCGACGGACATTTCTTCGGTACTCGTGGGAACACCATGAAAAAATATTTAAAAAATAAAATAAAAATTAATAGTAAAAACATTTAAAAACAAGCTTTTATTTAAATGCTCTAAAAATAAAATACAACTCAAATCTAATCCATTAATTTATTACATTACATAATTTATGGTATAAAAGCTTGCCGCGAGGTTTACCTGTGTAAATAAACAAGAATACAATACGTAACGTGATCTTGACAAAAGTAATTCTAAGAAAAAACAAATATGTTTCTTTATAAAATAGATACATCTCGCAACAAGCTTTTATATAATATCCATTGTGTAATGCAATAAATTAATGTATTTGATTTAATGAGAAGTTAATTTTATACTTTTTAGAGAATTTCAATAAACGTTTATTTTTAACAATGTTTTTTTTTTTTTACTGTTAATTAACTTTTCAGTCACATGTTCAGGTTCGCTAGATCACTTCAGAATAGTTAGGTTGTGAACGAATAAGTGCAAGCAAATGGCTAGGTTCAATTTTTTAAAAACAGGTTTAATTCCCTCGGATCATTTTGTAAACGCCAAGTTTGTGATCAAACAAATTTTGCAACAGCGGCACGATTAAGTGAACAATTTGCGACGTAGAATTTTAGTATCACGGATTTAGGCGTAAGCGAGGATACTAAAGAAATGCGTCGCACTCTGGGTGGCAAATATTTGCTCAAAAAGTTGACGAAATCATTAATGTAAGATTGCCCACTTAAGGTATTTCTAAACCAACTTTCTAAAGTGTGTAGTACATTAGCGTGTGCTCCTTGTTCTCTACAAGCTCGTACAGATACACTAAAATATTACAGTACATTGAAACATCCAAGTAGGCGTAGATGCGCTTTACCATGCCGAAACACTGAGTTCATACGTAAGTATCTGATTCATGTGAATGCGAATGACAGCTCAAAGAGACCAAAATATGACTACTTTAATAAACAGAATTACTTCAGCAGACTTGTTTGTCAGTAATGGTTAAAAGAAGACTAAACAGGTTAAGTGCAAACTAAGCACACGTATATTAGTAACAATTATAATAAAATAAAGGGTGAAATTCAAGAATAAAACAGTGCAAAAACAGTTAAAACATAATTGTCGGAGCGCACACTTTTTCTTACCCGAGCGATAAATATTTTTAACAATTGCGATTTTTGGTAAATAGTCCTTTATTGATAGCCGTACTGACCCGAAACATGACTATAACTAAAAAAACGACAGATATGTTTAATAATGGACGAAAGGAAGAGTTCTGTCAAGAGAAGCACTAGTCCTTCGAGCAAGTTAGTCGTATTGTCGCCATTTTGTTGATCTCGATTAAACAAATACCAGTCGCGAAACATGCGCAATGTTGATGTTAGCCCAACTTGATGATGGCAGGCGTCTCCACAAATATGGTGATAAGTGGAACTGCTGGTAACATATTATGGTCGTAGAATTTTCGGTATACTTTTTGATATTGTCACGTTAACTGTTTATTACTTGCTAAAATCTAGGTAACAATTTAACGACTTAAAAAAAGTATTATTCTACTGCTATTGTCACATTTATAACTACAATTAAAGTTAAATATGTGTACATTTGGTGTATACATACAAAAAGAACACGGTGCCGAATGGCCCGTCTCGAAAGATATCAAACCAGTGCCGTATTTCCTGATGGCGAAGGCCCGCAAACAAAACAACGACATTTTGTACGCGTACAATTACATCATTGTATTTTAAACTAGAGAACTTCAAGAAACCAAGAGAATACAGTAAAAAAGCGTCATGTGACACCACATTACCATGGCGAGGAAATCGCAGGACCTTTGATGGACCTCTCGCAACCTTTCTGAGACGACTCAATTTTGATCTGGTCTGGCTCGAAGTTTGATGTTCCCGTCTTGGACATTCTCTCTCCATAGTTAAACTTTTCAAAAAAAACACGTGAGTGTACAAAAATTTGATATTCTTTTATAACACACACAAAAATTCTCCAGCAGTAGTCGGAATTGAAATAAACAAGAATGGTTTCATTTTCATTAATATCTCAATTCAGTAATATAACAATGCAAATATCATGATAAGATTTTTTTTTTCTAATTTTCACAAGAGTTCATTTATACAGTAAATCAAGCAAACCAAAACGTTAAAATAAATGTGATGTTCCAACAATTCTTGTTTAATAAGGTAGGGCTATTCTCGTTTTGAAGTGGGAGGGGCAGTATTATTCTTTGAAAAAAAAAAAAAAAAAAAAACGGAGATGGGAGATAGCATTTTTGAAAAAGGAGGGGCGGGGTTTATTCTTGATAGTGTGGGGAAAGGAGAGCATATATTTATTTTCTGTGTACAAACGAATGACTTTACAACCTAACTTAGCTGTGATGTTTCCTAAGAAACAGAAGCGTCACGTGGTGATTGCGGCTTGAGGAATCAATAGACGTAAGGATACGTACGCCGCTTACTTTTGCGCATTGCAGTCTGCGCATCAAGTGGTCCTGCTGGAGGCGCACCTCTGGCATGCGTAATCTCCCTCCAAGTACCTGGACCGTTCTCGGAGGAGGCAGGCACACCTCGAGTCTCTCTCTCTCTCTCTCTCTCTTCATCATCCTTACTATCGTTCCTCACGATTTCTCTAACTGGTCGATAAAATATTTCCACGCGGTACAGAAAAGTACATAACTTAAAACTGGAATTATTATTATATTTTTATATCTGTCATTTCATCCTCCTGAGCTATCAAACTGTTTTATTAATACGGAAGTATCTGAAGTATACGTCGGTTACAAATTAAAAACAAATTAATTTAATTGTAGCATACTGCTATAAAACATTATTATGGAATAAAACAAAACTAGTCTGGCGCAACCAAATGAACTGTTTGCGCAATGACAATCTAAACACGTTTTTATGTAAAATAAATATGGAGAGTAGGCCCAGGGGACTACGCGCGGTTACAAGGATCATCCTGGCACAGTTTCAACAATGGTTCTGATCACGGCATGGGGGGGGGGGGGGCGCACACCTCTAAACTGGAGGACCAGAGAAGAATGAGGGATGACATGAAGTGAGACCCTAGATGGAGCAGCGACGGAATGTAAGAACGGGGGAATCGGGAGTACCTGAAGAATTCCCGCCGGCCAACGGCAGCGTCCGCCACGTTTCCCACATGCGAAAAATTCTGGACCAGCCCTACCGGGGAACAAACCGAGATCGACTTGGTCGGAGACGAGTGGTCTGATCACAGGGCTACTGCGACCCTAATTGTTTTTATTTAGTGGTCCTAAAATATAAGATTTGGTTGACAAAGTTCAATATATGTTTTCCAGTATGTGTTCGTTATGAGTTAAAAAAAAAAAAAAAAAAGTAATACGTCAAGAAATCGAACCTGGGTCGTTCGCATCCGTAGGCCAAAAGGGCCAATATCGCATATTTTAAAATGTGAAATTGGCCCTTTAATTGGCTCTTTAAGGTCTAATTTACTTCTCCAGTGTATAATTAAAAATGTATCTCTCTCTCTCTTATATATATATATATATATATATATATATATATATATATATATATATATAATCAGTCCTCCGGCCAAACGTTTCTATCTAAAAATGTCTCGCAGTGCTTCAACCTGTTCTGTTCGTCCACTCTCACACACCACTCGAAGTGTGTCACTGTCGTCCACACCTCCGTAGCCTCTCCTCGATCTTCTGGTCCCGCCTCGTCACTCGCTGCCAATATTGTTGCGAACACTCACCAGCTGAACGCCGCAATCACTCCGTCTATAAGGGCTGGTATTTATAGTCGCCCGCGACGACGCCCAGAATGTTCTCAGACCTCGCCGACCATATTCGTTGATGTAAGCTGAACATTCCAGGTGTTGCAGGAACATTCAATTACGTCCGAGCTGAATTCTTGTCCCGGATGGCTGACAGGTGTCCACCCATTCAAAACGCCTGTGACGTCAGCTGGGCGCGAGTTGATCGCGTCGCCAGGGGCGGGAAGATGGGGGAAAGGAGGCAAGACGCAGTCCACTGACTCGTCGTGTGATTGCGATAGCGAAGCAGGGGGAGGGGAAAGAGAAGGAGTGCGGTCCGCTGTCTCGACGCCGGGGCTGTAGGTAGTGAGCAGGGGAGTGGAAGGTGGTACGGCCCGCTAGGCCGGTCCGCCCAACGCGCTTAAGAGCGCTGACTCGTTACAATATTTTCATACAATACTAGGTTTCCCGTTGAAAGGATCCATTTTGAATTATTTATATCACTATTATGCTTCTTTAAATGGACTTAAGATACTAGTATTATCCGTTCACTGAAATATAGTACAATGATGCAACTCCCGGATCTGTATAAGCGAATCAAAAAGTGCAAAAAAAATTTGTTGGGCCATCAATTGAGCCAACCATATTTTATTGTTAGGTGTATAGTTTTCTGCTAAATTATTTTTTAGCCAATAAAATTAAACTTGTGTTTAGTATTTTGTTCATCAAGTAAACTACTTTGTTAGTTCAAGTAATTTTTCGTTCTGCCGGCAAGCTTGATTTCGTAGGCTTGTTCGACGTCATTTATTGACCGACAGTGTCGTGGTATGTCTTGTAGGACGCATCATCTGACCAGTAATGAAACTTCAACGGTAAAGTGAGGAACACTTGGTAGAGCGGCCAAAACACCTGAATGTCATCAGTAGGCTCGTGGCCAATGGAAAATGGGCAGTGAAGTCTAGCCTAACACCAAATAATAGCGTGAATTGTGAAGGTACCTATTAATGACCGGAGCCACGATTTTATACACCATTTTATTTCAATGTAATATGTAATGAAACCTTGTTTTTTGCGAAAAGAATCTCGCCCCACTTTGTTTCGGTGCCTTACGTACACATCTGCAGTTCTGCTTCGTGGCCAGTGATTGGATATTTTAACTGTCACGAATCTTGGGATTTTACCAGCAAATCTCAGACGTGTTTTTGCAATAACCTTATTCTGATTGGTAAATACAAATGAGAGACGTAAATTCACAAATACAAACTGCCAATAACCATGAGGCACAGCTGCAGATGTGCACGCGAAAAACAGTGGCTCCTAGCTATATACACACATCTCGTCTTGGGGTTGAACTGGCAAATCACGGACCTGTGGTGTCACAATAACCTTATCCTGATTGGTGCAGTCAAGTGAGAGATGTGTCCGAAGAAAGACACGCCGCCAGTAACCTTGATGCAAAGCTGTCGATGCACACGTAAGACTACTTGAACATCCTCGTGGCTCTATGGATGACCTCGCTGTCGACGAGACGTGTCTGCTCAAATCTTGTGCGGATGGAGCGAAGCGGAGAGAACTGGTCAGCGATAAACACCGAGGTATTGAGCTCTGGTGAGACCACATGAGGAGTGAAGAAGGGGAGGAAGTTAAAAACAGCAAATACTGACCATGAAGCAGAGCTGTAAATGTGCACATAAGGCATTGAAACAAATTGTTGCATAATTATTTTCACCAAAATTCACCAGCTGTGATAATATGATAATGGGGTAACGTTATAAAAGGAGGGGGTTTATTGCGGTCGACTGTATGTAATGTTGTCTCGGATTAGAGCTTCTATGAGACAAGACTACTATATCTGCTGTCAGCAAGCTAGTACACCTCTGAACCTCCCGAAAGCATTAACGCGGGATAAAGGGTATATAATATCCTCCAGGAAACTTGCTAAAAATTTCCCAAAGAAAACTCACGCTGCAGTAGTTTTTTTTTTATCGGGCCAAGGGTTACGACCCAGTTTACAGTGTTCTCTCGCCTTGTCTGCAGCACCACCAACCACTACCCTCCTTTATCCACACCCCCTGGGGAGACTCCACTGCGCAGTTAGCTGCGTCACTATCTCCCCCCTTCTCCCCTACCCTAGACATGGTTAAGTCTTAAACTAGGAAGGCCGGCACTCTGGACTTGGGATATTTCCAAGTTCCCTTCACTGTTTGCGACTTACAACTAAGTCTCATTCCATTATTTATATTTGTCATATATCCACGTCCCGTTGTTCCTGGCCAGTTCATACAAACTGCCAAGAAATGATTACAGTACTTACAGCGGACGTCATTTCGTCCTGTGTCAAGGCTTTACAAAATCGATGAAAAGGACAGCCGCGGGAACGAAGACAGCTCTGCAATATTTATGTAACTTGCGTACTCCAGAAGCAAAATATCAATAGTGATACAAACAATGCCGGGAGAACTCGACCTGTGTTGTTCCCACAAAAATAACTGATTTTTCTTTCAAGACGTTCTGCAGCGAAAGTGTCATAAATTTACATTTGTATCGAATAATTTTTAACTAAAGACATTACCTCTAAAGACATTTTTGTCTTACATTTTTCTATCTTGTAGTTTCTATTATAACGACACGACAAAGTCAAAAATTTACGGTTTTTTAAACTTTACCACAGTAAAAACTAACGCACATTCATAAATAAGGCAATTCGTAATATTGGAATGTTTCAGAATTTTTAAAATTGCTTAACTATAAAAATTCAATCTTCATAACAAATAAATATAATTTAAATTAAGGACAAAAATTTTAGTGCATTAGAAGCTAGACCTAGTCGCAAGAATATTGAAGACGCTGATTCCAATACTCTTAACGGATTGTCCGTAACGACTCTAGTGTGGTAGATGCAATATAATGTAACGAGTCAGCACTCTAGAGGGCGCTGGGTAGGGTCGTCTGGCGGGCTGCTCGCTACCTACAGCCCCGGCATCGAGACAGCTGACTACGCCCCTCCTCTTCCCACCCCCTGCTTCGCTATCACCAGTCACGCAAAGAGTCGGTGGACTGCGCCCCATCGCCTTTCCCCCATCTTCCCGCTCCTAGCGACGCGGGCCACTCATGCCTAGCTGACGTCACAGGCGTTCTGAATGGGTGAACACCTCTCAGTCATACGGTGCAAGAATTCAGCTCGACGTAACTGAATGTTCTCGCAACACCTAGAGAGTTCAGTGTACATAAACCAGCATGGTCGGCGAGGTCTGAGATTATTCTGGGCGTCGTCCCGAGTGACAATAAATACCGGCCCACTGCATGCACAGAGAGAGTGATTGCGGCGTTTAGCTGGCGAGTGTTCGCAACGGACTTGCAGCGAGGGATGAGACGGAACCAGTAGATGGAGGAGAGGCTACGGAGATGTGGACGACGGTGACACACTTCGAGTGGTGTGAGTTACGGTGCGAGTGGACGAACTGGTTGAACTGTAGCTGCGTATTGTGAGACATTTATAGTTAAAATCTTATGTGGTTGGAGGACTGATTTGAGAGAGAGAGAGAGAGAGAGAGAGAGAGAGAGAGAGAGACGGTATTAATAATACACTAGAGCAGGTAATTAGACTTTTAGGGAGATTGCCTGCATATAATATTTGGAAGTGTTTATTTTACCAGTGTGAAGCGTGAGTGTTCTATACTTAATGTTGAGTATTCATAGAAATTGTAATTAAATTAAAAACTTTAATTAATTTACTTAATTATCTAAACCCTTCATCCCAAACGAACCTGGCTGCAGCCAGATCAGCAAAGTATAGTTACAATCATAATTTATGTTTCATAAATTTAATTTTTTTCTGCTGTCTCGGTAAGTAATGGTAATTTTCTCACATATCAAAGGAAATTCTTTGTTTTCCACTTTTCTGAGGGAAATGTTTTTTTTTTTTTTTTTTTTTCACGAATTAATTATTTTTATAAGTATTAAAATAAATGGCTAATGCCACACGCAAATTCAGTCTTGCAGTCTCTTTTGGGTTTCCGTATCTTAAATGTTCATTATTTCTTTATCTTTGGTAGCATATCATCACCTTATATTTACAAGTTTACACAACACGTTCGTCTATTCACAGTTGCCCGTAGTTAACTGCTACTACAACACTGTCTGTTTTGTGTTTGTGAAAACTGCAATGTGTCAGTTAAAACTACTTTTGTTTGCAGTAGAGATTATGCATACTTACAAGTTCGGCTTTCTAACTGAGGCTTACGTATCAGCAAGTACAATACCTTGTAACAGTGTGTGTGCATAATACAAAAATTTAAGCAGATCCTAACGAAATATATGTTCTGGCTCCCAACAATGACATTGCAAGAATCATCCCAGTATATCTGGTTACATCTGTGGAGATAGGTAACACGCTGAAATAAATTACGAAACACATTTAAGATTACGTGAAAAGGGAATATTTGGACTATTTCAGTGGCAAGCTAGAAACCAACATAAGCTGTGGGCTCCCCAAAGTGCATGTAGAACTTGCACATTGCTTTAGTTACAACTGACTAGCGGAAAACGAAGTTGCATGAAATGTGGTATGCCAATGGTTTGGATGACAAAAAAAAAAAAAAAAAAAACTACCTTGTATTGTCAAAAGTAATATGCATATTTCGAAGTAACAGTACCAAGTTAACATATTCTTACCAACCTTCAGCAAGACGGCCTATTCCAACATTCTGATGACGTACTCATTCCATCATCCTGTCACCTACCATAGCTCCCAGAGAATCGATTTTGTATTCTTCAATTAACATAGCGAAAGAGGGCAGTGTTAGTGCATTTATAGGAACTTTATCAAGTTCTCAGTGTTCTAACCTGATCTTATCTGAGACCTGGACCCCTCCAAAATCATCACTTATTAAACAATTTTGGAGATATAAGTGAAGAGCACAGTAAAAAAAGTATCAGGGAATTCAGCATAGCAAAATGTTGGAGGATTAATATTGGGCATTAAAAAAGACTCTGCTCGAAAACACAATTGGCTCCCTGTAGCAACGTATCGTCTTATTTCTGACCCCATGTTAACTTTGTTCCACTGGCAATGTCTTACGAGACCTGGAGCGTTAAATACATATTTAAATCATCCTGTATGCAGTAACCACACATGGATTAGTCAACATTACGTAATGAAAGTAGTAATTAAAATTTCATTTAATGATTTTAAATTAATTTTTAACAAATATTTTTCATAAACTTAGCTACTGTAAGTAATTCAAAGACTAAAAAAAATTTTAGAGGATTTATTTACACTTTTTTTTATGAGATTTTTTGTTAAAGAAGTAGAGTTGTGAGTTGTAAACATTAGCTATACATCCTTTTCACGTCGAAAGAACACTGCCATTTCTTTATTATACGACTGGTAGTAAGGCGAGAGATTGAGTACGTACAAGGGTGGTAGAGTTGGTAGCAGTGAACATAATTAGCATCCTCTTGGACGGGAAATACTTCCCCAAGGAGAGGACATAATTTAAAGTTGGAAAACGGGATTAAGATCTCTGGATGAAATGCTGCCCTTCAACTAACAAGTGCAGCGGGTTAGAAAATTCTCTCAATTTGCCAGTCCAAAAAATTTGATATTTAAATTCTCCTGTAATTTAAATGTAATGCGTTCAAACATTATCACGAATTTGTCATCAACCAACATCCCCTATTAAAGTAGCAAAATATAATTTTCTCGAAAAGTTCTGCCTTCTGAATAACACGGTTCTATATTCAGTTTAGAATCTTCTTTACAACTTCCTTTCTTGTTAAATCGTGCTAAAACGACACATTATCTTTCGTAAACAGTTTTAACATTATATAATGCTTACACAGAAGTGAAACATTTTCCTACGAATTTTAAAACTAATTATTTGGAACACACTGAACAGTTTTTATCACATTTGGTAATGTGCACAGCACTGAATATTAACTCCTTTTATATCGAGGGTTTTATAATTATGTTGTAAATGAATTAAGTTATTTTGGTATAGTCAATAGTAACGTCTGTTAGGTAAGAGGAAATAATAAAACATTCGCTAAGGGAGGTAATACGAACAAACATTCTTCTTTCATCTTAATATATAAAATGAAGTGTCCTGACACACACACACACACACACACTCACACTCACTCACTCACTCACACACTCACTCACTCATCAACGCACAGCCCAAACCGCTGGACCTAGCACCATGAAATTTTGAGGGAAGCTTCCCCTTGCCCCGTAAGCACCCACTAAGAATGGAGTTTTCGAAATTTGATAGTTAAGAGGGTGAAAAGGGGTGAAATGTGTTTTCAAAGAATCCATGATATCTCATGAACCGGGAAAGCTGTCATAATTTTTTTTAACTTCATAATATTTCCCAAAGAAATGCATATTGGCAAATTTTTCGATTTTGTTAAATCGAAATTTAAGAAGGTGAAAAGCCGTAAAATGTGTTTTTCATTAATCCGCGATTTCTCCTAAACCATTTCAAATAGTGAGTTGACTTTTTCTTTAAAATGATGCTTGAGTAAATATATAAAAAATACTTATAGAATTTTTCAAAATTCGTCCTTGAAAGCTATTAAAAAATAAAACGTGTTTTTAATTAATCCCACTTTTCTCCTAAACCAGTGCAAACATTGAAACGATTTTTGCTTTAAAATAAATCTCACGTTAATATAAAAAAGTATTTCCAGGATTTTTTTCGAAATTCGTCGTTGAAAGCTGTTAAAAATATAAAATGTGTTTTCAAACAATCATTTGTACCGCTTATACCCGTTGAGATATCGAGATGATTTTTTGATAAGAATGAAGCATATGTAAATATCTACGAACCAAATACAGGATTTTATGAAATTCTAAAACTAAGGATGTCCAAATTAGTAAAATGTCACAGTCTCCCGAAAAAAAGAGAATGATCACGGATAAATAATTTAACAGTCGTTTCTATTTGCCAACCTACTCATAAATAAAACCTCTTTGGACTGTTGTAGCCACTACATACGAAAGACTTATCACAGCATGCATTTAACATTCACTCAGGTATTGTATAAAGTTTGAGGTGTGGGAGGGGTGGGGTTACGGGTTCGTATCCCGTGCAAGACTTCTGCGATGGGAATTGCTATGACATCATACGAGCATATTGCGCGCGCTCTTTACACTGAGCTAAGACAGTTAATTTGTAGTTCACTGTCATTGAGTACGCTAGCTGTTAAATGCCTTCATCACATATTTTATCCAGAGTTACTGTTTACATTACATAATTTCACGCGGGCAACGCCGCAGCCGGCCGGCTAGTACAGAATAATCTTTATCAGTATTCGCTAGGAAGAGGTGACGGCTAGGAAATACAAAGGCGACGAATAGCGTGTTTCAAATGGTTACCTTGTAACAGCTTTACGGTCTCCTTCCTTTGCAGGATTTATGGAGAGAAACAACATTAATATTTTCTGCAAATTAAGTTTATTTATGTTGATGAATATGGAAACAGTGCTATAAATGCATTTGCTGAAGGCATGCAAACAAAATGTACCTCTTTGTGAGACTAAAAAAATTGAACTGAGTTACAAAGCTGTAATAAAATATTTGAGCGTATATACTGAACACATTGAAATGGGTTAACCAACAGGGCGGAATATAAATAAGTTCTGTTATATCCAGTGACTTCGCTATTTTTTCCTCCATCACTGATGTCACTGACTTCGTGTACGCTTGTATTGTTCCACGAGGCTACAACCAGAGGCGTCATTTCAGGTTTTTCTAGGGGGGAGGGGGGCAAGATTTTGTTTTCCGGCGACAGTGACCTTGTTGCATCTTTTTTTTATTAATTAAGCATGTATAAATTAGATGATTTAATAATAAAACTTCAGTTTTATGTTTTTAAGTTAGCATTATTTAAATTTAAAAATACAAAAAATATATTTATACATATAAAATTCTAAATCCATGGGGCAGGGCATTTGCCCCCCCCCCCCTGTGGCCCCAAATGACGCCCTTGGCTACAACCAAGACAATTAGGAGTTGTGTGCACAAGTCTGCAACCATTTAGTATATACAAACAGCGCATGAGAATGACATCTTGAAATATTTACTGATGCACTTGGACAAGTAATTCATAAAACGAAATAGAAACGCGAACGCAAGAAAAAAACACTACAAATTTTATTTCATCTCAAGTAAATGAAGTAAATGATATATCACTCGAAGCAATGTAAAATTTTATCACATTGCCCGTTTATAAGGAAATAAAAACGTAATCGTTATTTTAACAAAAAATACATAAAAAATGTTTTCCTTTTTTAAATAACTGACATAAGTTACTGTAATTTATTTCATTCAGTTTAAACATTCAGTAATTGGCTGAGATTTATAATTGCGGTTAGTTTTGATGGTCACAAAGGCTTATAACGGAAAATCTCGACATAAACTAGGCTATTGAACCGCATTTTGCATGCTTTAATAAACTTGATTTAAACATACAGTGTATAAGAAATACGCTATGTGTGCATAGTAACAAATAAACCAGGAACATTATGCAAAAGTGTGCTTTATTTTAGTATTACTTTTTGTCATCTTTAATGTAATCTCAGCAATGTAATGAAATACAATTTACGCACAATTAGGCCTGAAATCCATGATGCGCTACCAAGTCCGCAGTTCTAATTTAATTTCTTTGAGCTCTTTAAAATGGCCAGTAATTTAGTTTTTAATTAAATATAAAATTTAAATTTTTAATTCACTGACACTTCAAAGTAAAATAATGTGAGAGAAACTGACGCAACAAAGCAAGCATAGTCGCATATTATTATTTTTTTTCACTAGTGTAACTCAAGCAAACGTTACCTAAATTAAGGTTAGCGACTGCCCCGGAAACAAAACTGTAGGCACAGCTTCAGTCGTATACCTGCCATTCTAACCGTACAACATTTTTAATTTCGTCAACGCTCGGATTGCATTAATAATACTGAAATATTTAAAACTAACTTTTGTCAAACATACCATAAAATGCATTGATACAATGACTTTCAGTTCCTGTAATTTTGAATTAGGCCTAATTAATTAAATTTTTTGATTTGTACTACACCGCAATGGCCATTTTGTCAGTTCGATGAGTGATTACAAAAACTATGTGACCTATTATTTTTATTTGGGGGTAATGATGCGTTATCTGATGTGCAAAAGGTGAACAGTGTTTGGCACAAATGTAATAAAAATTAAATTTTACGTGTCCAACGCCTTTAAGGCAGAGGTCACATGGGAAGGCCATGCTAGGTTTTATTATTTTTTTTTTTTTTACATGGTTGAACGCAACTCAAAACTTTTTCAACGGAATGTTTTGAAAACAAAAAGACTAAGAGCAGTCATAATATACACAATTTTATGTAAGCGTTTTGCAAAATAATAAATACACCGTTCGTTCGCAAAAATATGTTCTTTTTAAATTTGGCTTACTTTCACAACAAAATTGGTGATACTTTGGGTTCCAAAATATGAAAACTTTGAGGTTTATTGCTACCAAAAATAGGTATAAATTATGATATATTTGTGACAAAACAATGTAGAGATTCTTCGATATGAAAATTCCGTTGCTCTTAAAAAACTATTTTTAAAATCACTGTAAAACTAGCAGGCGTGGAATTAAACTTGTTCAACTTGTGTAGTAGTTACACTGGCTCCCAATTTCATTCGATCGCATTTTATTGCCAGTAATTCCATATTCTCACAAGTATGCCTTGGCGACATTTCTTTGTGCTGCTTTACTTTTGGCTGTTTCGATGGAAACAAGCCGCGTAATTAGACAGACTTGTGGTGCAACATTTTGCACTCGTTAAATTAAATAAACGTTCGTGATTAAAGTGTTTATATCAGTTATACAAGCATAGTAAAATTAGATTTAGTTGCAACTTAATAAATAAAATGTCATGAACGAAAATTGTTAAGGTGATATAAATTAATATTGTACACTTCAAGTTCTGTGTTTGTGTTCATTTGCTTTATTCGGTTTAGACGAGTAACGTCGCAAACATTTCATGAAACATGGTGGCCTAATGTGTTCAACTATGCATGTTTATGGAATATACTGCATAGTGGCCTTAATAGTAACCTCCGTCTATTAAGAGAAAACTAGTAGGGCCTGTGTGTAATGTTGTACCTTACTCGTTCGACTCCTTGTCCACTGAAATTTGTTAACATGTTGTAGGACTGACTACTGGAATCTGCAGTTCACGCCTGCCTGAAGAGAACCAAGAAGTTCGAAATATGAAAAGCGTGAAAATTTTTTCCTTGAAGGCGCACACCCGTGTACATCCCCATTGTCGTGAAATGTAGCAGTTAGTTTCAAGCCACAACCGCCATCTCAGTTCGCTGACTTTATGCTCCCAATATCTCTCTCACATTACCGCGAATGCCCAGCTTGCTATAACTTCACGTGACCCTGCAGCTGCAGAGTCGCAGGTCGCCTGACTCGCCAACTCTCTATACTGCACCATGCATGCGCCCTATGGCCTGTACTCGGTTACAAAACTTCGCTATGTGAAGTGAAGATATCCTGGTCTGTTCTTATCAAGGAGGTTTACAGCGCTGGTGAGGAATTATTATGATGTGAGTATGGAGCAGCGTGGAATGACGGAGCGGGGTAAACGGGAGATCCCCGTGGGACCAATCGACCAACAGCATCGTCCAAAACGATTTCCTGATTCTAAAATCAAAGTTGACCCACCGGAATTCGAACTTCGTCTTGTGGACGCTCTCTACAGTTCTCTGCAATTCCACACTTCCTTGAAAAAGTCGATCTTAAAGATTTGAGAGAAAAAAATCCTCTTTGACGCAGCTCAGAAAATCAACTAGAACGGGGTTTGTATCATCGGAACAGAACAGCCTACTTCGTTCCTCCTTCAAAGCCCGACAGCTTGTTTGGTGAGGAGTAACATGATGTGAGTATGGAGTGGCGCCGGAATGAAAGGGCGGGGGAATCGGGAGATCCCCGGGAAAACCCGCCGACCAACGGCATCGTCTGACACGATTCCCACATGCGAAAATCCGGGGACCAACCCTGCTGGGAATCGAGCACGGACCGCCTTGGTGGGAGGCGAGAGGTCTGACCCTTCGACCACCGTGGCCCCCAACAGCTTGTCTGAGACCGTGTTCCAAATCAAACATTCAGTTACCGTAATGCGCTACTTTGAGTGATTTTTGCAATTGAGTTTGTATTATAAACTGACGTGTTTTGCTGTACATGTGTAATTACAAGAGAATGTTGCTCAATAGCAGAAAATCTATAGTAACATACATGAAATAACCAATCACGAGAAAATGAGAAGAAAAAAAATACAGAGAAGCCGGAAATGGCTGTAGTCAACAAACATACAAATCATTCAGAAATAGGAATATGAGCGGTAAAAAAAAAAAAAAAAAAAAAGTAAAAAGAAAGTCAAAGTATACAAGAACCAAACAAGGTGCATGAAAATGGTGACAATGATGGCCGAAGACAGCGAGGATAACACAAATGAACACCGTGACAGAAATTGTTACAGATAAGACGAGACGAGTGTAGCAGACGTCCCTTCGATGACAACAGATACGACGCTTCGCAAACTGCTATCTGCTCCCGTCTTCAGGCACACGAACGATCTGAGGAATTTGTATAATTTTGAATATGATAATATCTAGGCCTCTATACTTACAGAATTCAATAAATACTCGTGTTTTTATTTGAAAATAGTTTTACTCTCCGAAAATTCGGTTATTATAGAGGCATAGATATTATCATATTAAACATTATAAAAATTACAATTTTTCATTATTGTAGAGTTTGTGGTTTGTGTTTCTAAAAACAGTTTTTAATTTTTTACTCGAAAGTAAAGCATACTACCACACAGTGCTACAGAAACGTCCGCTGATAAAAATATCTACTTGGCGAAAAATTCTCATCGAATTTCGATGAGTAGTTTAGATTTTATTGAGACTGAGTATTCCAGTCGTCCGCTCGACATCGTACCATTCCATACACCTTAAGAAAAATAAAAATCTATCGGTCGAGTGATAAAGATTGTGGCTTACTATTTCCAATAAATTCATATAAGTCATGAAATTTGGCAGTGCTGGAACTTGCTGTTAAATGTCGAGCGATATTTATCAACTCCCTTCGTATCAACAGCTCGCAGCATGCTTTTGGTATGCGGTGTAGTAAAAATATACCAATGGTGTCATATTGCCACCCCTGGCAACATTAAGGCATCCGCTAATTCGCTGACAAATGTCGACAGTTTTACACGTTTTTCGACGTCAAATATTATAAATTTTATCGGAGACACATGACAACGGCTTTATTTAAAAAGTATATTTAATGTGGATTTTAGGAAAGTAAGAAATATTCTGTGGAACTCTTTAATTCTTAGATCGGTGACGAGGATGAAGAGGGATAATTATGGAGCGTTATGTCTAAGGGTTCCCTCTATGATGTATTTTTAAATATATTTTTTTAATAAAAGGGAGCAGATATCGTAAAACCGTCCCATACATTTGTAGAAACATTTTTTACTATGAAGTCTAATTTTTAAAAGTAATTGCCTGTATAATTTTCACTAATTATCAACATAAAAAGAAATGTTATATAAGTCTATTACTAACCAAAATTATGATACTTTTTTGATTCTGAAAACAAAATTGGGCTCAAGAGTAAATTTTCAACAAATTTATGAGACGGTTTTACAGTATCTGCTCGTTTTTATAATTTAAAAATAATTTAAAAAAACAGAGTAAATAATAACCAGTGGTCTTAAAATGCAAAAGAGGGGGAGTATGGGTACTGCCTCAGCCGATGTCTCCACATGGGAGAATAGAAGCAGTCACAGAAATAAAAAAATAAAAAAACTAGTGTGATCGAAAATTAGCCAGTATGAACATAAATATTGACGTCAAACCCATATGGACCGAGTGGGTAGGCAAGTATGTGATCACTACACCACAGAGGCACTCCAGGCTGGTTAGAAGTACCTAGGGATTTATACAAATCTGTAGATTGATTGGATGAAGAGATTTTGGTCAGTAGGCTACTTATAACGTAGGTTCTTAAGCGCTGGTAAGGGGTGACATGGTGTGAGCATGGAGCAGCGCCGGAATGAAGGGCGGCGAAAATAGGAGAACCCCGAGAAAAACCGCCAAACAACGGCATCGTCCGGCACGATTTCCACATTCGAAAAATCCGCGGACCGACCCTGCTGGAAATCAAACCCGGATCAACTTGGTGGAAGGCGAGTGGTCTAGCCACTATGCTAACCGCGGCTCCAAATTTGTGGAAGTTCCCGACCTAAGCACTTGAGTTTGGCGAGAGCAACATCTTTTACAGAATTTTACGTGCACAATTATACAGACGTGGTGACATTTAACGTGTGCAAGAGACGAGCATTTGTCTACATTACATAAAGGTGATGAAGTAAAGATGTAACGTTTCTTGGTGGATGAGTTAAGAGGGCGGAACTTTGTTCAACGAAGTACATGTTACTTGTGCGCTCAGTGTTTCTCAGCGACGTACACTAACAGAATACGGCACAGGAATTCCAAGCCGTCCGTAGAGTGCAAAGGGAGATACTCAACTTCTTCTCCGGTTTTACTTTAACAAACCATGACTCACTCGCGACCTTTCAGTAGCTCGTAGTCTATGGGGCGGCCCGTGGACGTCAGCAAGATGTCACATGTAGGATGTATTGATGTCAGTCAGTAGCGTGTCTCATGCTATCTATGGCCGGTCCGGCGTGCTAACTGCCGAGGTAATCCCTGCAGCCACAGGTCACGAGATGTATGCGGGTTATTTTTACGAACCCGATGCCAGCATGTCTGTGCAACACAATACCAGCTGCTAGGCGGGATAGCATGTCTGGCCGCCTTGACCCAGCCCAAGCTGATACTTTATGTCGCCGGTGCACGCGACCGCCGGCATGTAACGACCGTGATAAACTAGAAGGGGAAAAAAATCACGCAATATTCTGCTCTACATCACATGGGAACACCAGCCCCTCCAAGCTCCGGCCGTTCTGTAAGCACCAAAGATCCTTAAGTGAGTGTTGAAACATGTAATGCGTCAACTAAGTGTGCAGAAAAGCATGCCATAAAATGCTGCCACTCTGTACAGTGCTATTATTTACATAGACCATAACAACGCGTGTGTGTGTGTGTGTGTGTGTGTATATATATATATATATATATATATATATATATATATATATATATATATATATATATATATATATATATATATGAAACAGCTCGACCATTTATTTTCGTTAAAAAAAAGTAAGTAAACAGTTTGCGATAAAAAACCATCCCCGAGCCCTTCACTTCGAGTAACCGATGTTCATGAAGCGCGTTTTACTTTCGACTTTACTTATAATAAACATCCAACAAAGCGTGTCAGTTTGTAATCAAATAAAGAAAGCTAAAGATAGTTCAGTTTATAAAATACCTAGCGTTAAGGAAATCCTTTTCACTTTTATATTTTCCTTCTTACCGAATGAAATAGCGCAGTAGTAACTAACTGTACTCACATTCTGGAGGGAGGTGGTTCAATTCCCGGTCAGAATATTTTGTTTTCAGTCCAGGCGAATGTTAGGATGGTTCATTATAGATCATAGCCGATTCATTTCCTGGTTTTTGTCCGAATCAGGGGATTTTGTGTCACGTAACTTAGCCGGCGAAACGTTAAGTATTGTCTCCCTTCTTAGTTATTATGGAATCTTTATAATTTTCAAGGGCCGCGGTGGCCGAATGGTCAGACCATTCGCCTTCCACCAAGGCGATGCGGGTTCGATTCCCGGCGGGGTCGGTCCCCGAACGTTCGCATGTGGAAATTGTGTAGGACGAAGCCGCTGGTCGGCGGGTTTTCTCCGGGATCTCCCGTTTCCCTCCTCCCTTTCATTCCGGCGCTGCTCCACACTTACCTCACGTCACTCCTCACCAGCACTGAAGACCTCGATGTTGAGTGCTGACCAAAATCACTCACACTCTCACTCACTCACTCTCACTCATTCACACTCTCACACTCTCACTCAGTTTTTATTGTTTATTTTGTTTTTTTTTTCTTTCTCTACAACTAATTTAATAATTTTTTATTTATTTATTTTTTTAGTCTAGATTAATCCCTATGATATTTCTTATTTTTGGTTGGGGTTATCAACCTGAGCGTCTTAAGGCTGGCATGTATTTTTTCACTCACACTCTCACACACTCACTCACACTCACCCACAATCGCTCACTTAATTTATTATGCACAAGTATTTTGTATATTTTAAAATTTCGAGTGGGCCTATGATGTTGCAAAACATTAATGAACACGGGACAAGTATAGGAGACATTTACGTTCACGCAAATTCTGGTTAGATACGGGAAAAATTCGTGGATTCAATGACCTGTAGGCTAACCTGCATGTATGGGTACTCAAGTAAACAACAGCTGCTCATTGGCTACTCGCTGAACACAGTGATACCACATAATTAGGCCGGCATTTATAGTCACTTCATCATAATTGGCTTAGTGCTCACCAGGCGGTGTCAAATAAGTCAAGGACCAATCGACAAATCGACCAGAATTTACAGTCGTTTGGATTATAACTTGTAGCCAAAAATCGCTGATTCTTCGAGTCCTCGCTAAGGGTAGTCAGTTTTGGCGGAGAAGTAAAATAAGGAACGTAGGCTATATATCTCAGTAAAAATATATGTGTAGAAAAATTATGAGGTCTGATTGTTACATTTTTAGTAGAATCATAGGCATCAAAGTCTGTTGTAAAGTTAGTCAAACTTACAACTGTTTTATCTTCTCCCGAGGGCAAGCGGCCAACATGTGTTAAGCGTCCCTCAATGTTTTATATAATGCAGACCGACAACACGGTCGGAGCTGGTACTCGAGATGATTGCACAGGTTTACACCGGGGACCTCAACATGATGCAGACATTCCACAAACTCGATATGTGTGTGTGGGCGAGCGTTTCCTTGTTGATCACTGTACCAGGATGCTGGCACATCGCCGCAAGTCACTGATGTAACTCGTGCCTTCAGTGCCGAAGATGAACTAAACAAATGTCCTTAGCCCGTTTACATCACGACGCCAGGAGTACGGCCGACGTGTTTCCGTAACACTTGCAGGATGTGTATCTACCCCTGCAGAAGTGAACGTAAGGTGTTGAAGTTTGTGCAGATAATCAGAGGGCCTTTCTTGTATGCCAAGCTACTACATAGAATCACATGAGCATCCATATTCGTGTCGCCTAACTTCGGAATTTCGTTTGCAGTTATTTTTACATTAATGGCACTGGTAGTATCGTAGCCCAGTAGCCGATTACCCGGTTGGTTCAGATGAGAACCCAGTTGACTTAGAAGATAATCCTGGTAAAGATAACGATGAAAATGTTGTGGCAGTCGCCGGTGTATTTAAAAAATTTAGTCGATTCAGCTGAAGTAGATGGTACAACCAACACAGTCGAAGAAGTCGGTGCAATCTTTGGCGATGTGACTTCTTCAACACAAGAGGTTGATATTCCAACCAAATATAAGACGAGGGTGAATGGCACCTGATCAATTGCCAAGTCATCCATGTTATTCTCACGTTGTCCACAGGAGTTATGTGAGGTGATGTCATTTTTCCGTTAACAAAATACAAACTAATAATACTACCAGTTGGAACTACCTAATTATACTAGTAGCATATGAATCACGTGAGTTCATCACGATGTAAACTCTGCCACGCGAAGACAGAAAGTCAATCATAAACTAAAAAAGACTACGACATACACGTGCATGAGTCCAAAATAGCCTGAGGCATCGCTGGTTATTGATCAAGGAAATCCTTCACAAATGTCTTCGAATGACTCAGTCGAACCGTTGCAGCAGACAGTAGCTGGTTTCGTAATGTTACGTTTTCTTGACGGCCAAAACAATGCTAATGTGTTCGTCGCTTCTCTACGTTGTCCTATGGGATCGTCATTTCATTTAGTTCATATTCAGATTTTCAATTCTTTCTGTGCTCTTCAGTTCACTTCTACCTGGCCTGAAATCACCATCATTGCATGACTCCCGTGTAAGTAGCCACTTTCACAGTATGAAAATATACCTTCATGAAAGCTGATCATATGGCTTCATCCAGCTTCAATAACGCGTTTAAATGTGTTCTTTCACGTCAACGTGTTATGCTGCCTCCAGTGAAACAATTACAGCTCAAATGACGTTGAATAACTATATTTGTTTGGAACGTCACATGCTTTCTCGATGGTTTAAAGCTTCTTTAATGTCTAGGCATGCGTGATCATGCCCTAATCAATTAAAACAAACGCAGCGACAACCAAGGTTTTACATACAACCTTCGTACCGCCATAATACATGGACTTTTGATGCCAGTTTAGTGAATAGTATGACAAGTTAACAGAAATGACCCTCTTGTTGTAACTTACTAGAACACATTATTTTAGTCCGAAGTTTCAATACTTAATCTGCAGTGATACCAAGACTAGCGTATAGGCAACATTACATTCGTGCATGTAATCTAAGTTGCCAAGTTCACTGCATCGGATCAGCGCTGGCATCAGAAACGTTTTCAGCTGAATTTATGGATGAGTAACTTATACTGAAGACTGTTTAAGTGGAATGCATATTTCACCTCGAGACTTGAATACGA
Source organism: Medauroidea extradentata (assembly GCA_003012365.1). Classification (NCBI taxonomy): domain Eukaryota; kingdom Metazoa; phylum Arthropoda; class Insecta; order Phasmatodea; family Phasmatidae; genus Medauroidea; species Medauroidea extradentata. The sequence goes on from PNEQ01003729.1 coordinate 85,907, forward strand.
CCACTTTGCGTATTTTCTTAAATGCAGAGCTCCAGGGCAGACTTAATAATGCTCCACTGACTTTATTGAATACTACGAGGTTCCAAAGTGTAGGGGAGACCGCTCGTTTCGGCGTAACTGTTAGCAACGTTCCGAACGTCAGGTTTATGTACCATAGGATAGAACGCGGGGATGCTTAATGGTTGACCGCCACGTTTGCCAGGCCTATCAGAGCTGACGCCACTAACACACAGACAATAGTTTCGTTTCATTCAACCAGTGTTGGTGTAGCTGGTGTAGTGTAGTGTAGTGCAGCTATACCAGACTTCAAAGTTTGTGCAACTACACTGGCAGATTTGAATGAAACGATTTTAGCGACATTAGTGTAGCACGCGCCTGCAGTGTTTGTTTTTGTTGTTGGCCTCAATTTTGTATGGAATATAATTCGACACGATACTTGCTGCAACACAAGTAAACACAATGGATGTCGTTAGATTTTTATGTTATATGGATTATAGTTTGTTTGTTTTATTGCATCCGTAAGATCTTTTCAATACACAATAGTACAAAGATATTGGACAAGTCAGGAAGATTACGTAATAAATAGAAAACTTATACATTTACAACAATTACACATGTTTACCCGGACACTGCTGTCTCATATGGTATATGAATTCATGTTGAATCTTCGTCAGCTCCTTCTGTACAACAACTGTATAAATTCTTTGTTTTGGAAATCTGAAACAGAAAACAGGAAAGAGAAGCAGACGAAAAAAGAAGAGATTTGTGGTATTTCTAATGTTTATGATTCAAATATTCTTCCATGGAGTAGAAAGCTTGTTCTTCAAGAAAATCCTTTAGCTGTTTTGTAAAGAGTTTTGGATTTGAGGAGAACATTTCTTGAAGGTTTTTGGGAAGTTTGTGAAAATGGGTGGTAGCAGTATCGTAAAACTGTGTAATGTAGTGAATTTCTTCGGCAACGAAAGAAAATTGATTTAAAAGTGTGAAATCGCCTGCACGTCGAGCCATGTACGATTCATGGTACACAGTCCCAAATAACGTCTTATGTCCTGTGGATGCAAATATGAAGGATTACAGTTGAGGTATGAAAACTGTTAAATTGTTTCAGTACGGTACGTGTACGAGTGTATAATGTCGTAAGCCTACATTGTCAATGTCAAATAATTTGACTAGTGTATCATAGCCTAACCTGCTTGCGAGACCTGTATGTTGTACGCTCGTTTATTATTCTGCGTAGGTTTTTGTAAGAATGTAAATGTTGCTACAGTAAAACTATTACGGCTTGTATTTAACAGTGTTTTGTATAACTATAATAACCACGAATACTGTGCTGTTCTTGAGAAACTTGCATTGAGACATTAATTTGAAAAAAAAAAAAAAAAAAAGAATGTTTTATGTGAAAAACTTTATTGTGTTATAATCTTAACATAGGCCTATATGTAAGTAGAACGCAGGCCTATTGATTGATATGTGATTACTGAGTCTAGAATGTACAAACCGTTTAAGGTATCACTGTTTGTATACATTTTTATGAGTTTTTACTGTGTTTTCTTAGGATTTTTGTGTGTTATTTGAGTCAGAATTCAAACTGCTTTTACTTAAAAGAAATAATGAAACTGTCTTAGCTCTTAATATACGGTACTGTATATAATTTTTATACAGAATTTAATAATAGAGAAACATTAAGAATTAACTACTATTGTATCAGTGTATGGTTTGACAGCAACACTACAGTATACATTTTTGTGGTGGTTATGATTAGGCCTACTTCTGTAATGTTCATGTGATAGTTTCATAGGAAAAGCATTTACGTTTCCACACAGCTCTGCGAGTATACAACGTACAGGCCCTGTAAGCAAGCTAGGTTATTGTTAAGCACTAGTTGTATTATTTGTCTGAAAAAAATAGTTTGACATTATATGTACATTTACACAGTTACTGAAAGAATGGGACAGTGTTCATACCTCGACTGTATATGTTTTATCTTAAATGCATCTACGGTACACAACTTATTTTTGGGGCTTTAGATCATTGAGCACGTTGGCCAGAGTCGAAGGGGTATTCCCTCTTGAAAACCAAATTTCTATCAACACTGAATAAATCTACAACAGGGTACAGTTTTATAAAGCTCTTACCTGCCATCATCATAAAGTATGTCTTCATATTGTAATAATGAACAATTTCAGAAATCTTGAGAGCAATGTAAAAAAACTAGAATAAAATAATACTATTAAAAATAAACTGCCATTCTCGTACCTTTTCCCATGTAAAACCTTATTCAGCAACATTTACTTAAATGGGTAATGTACTTTCAGACAACAACTTATCATGTAGGGTGAAGTTACACTACTAACATTACACCATGAGTGTGAAAATACAAATCTGAACCATAGCCTGCTGTAAATTTTTGAATACATTCTACTTCCAATAACTAGCATAAGGTAGGTGGGTGGAAGGAACAAGTTTACTGATGACTGATACGAAGACAGTGGTGAGTAGAGAGGTATACATATATCATGGACAGGAGATAGAGGAAACCACAGAACAAAAGTATCTAGGGGTTGTGATGCAGGCTGATCTTAGGGGGACAAAGCAGGTGGACAGAGTGGTTAAGAAGGGAAGAATGGCTTTAGGACTGCTGGGAAGGATGTTGAAGGGAGTTAGTGTCGAAGTAAAGGTAAAGGCATATTGCACGATGGTTAGTTCAGTATTGGAATATGCTACCGTTGAGTGGGATTCGTACATGGAGGTGGAGGTACAAGTGCTGTAGAAGGTGCAGAGAAGGGCAGTGAGATGGGTGATGAATAAGTGGAAAAGGCAGGTCCAGGCTGGTGAGGAGGAAAGGAACTTTAGGCCTAGCGTGATGGTGAAGGAATTGGGATGGAAACAGTTGAGGGACAGGAGGAGAATGGAAAGACGGGTCAGGATGTATAAGGTGATGAACCAGGAGGGGAATGAGGTGGTTAGTCAGCAAGCCAAGGGAACTTTTAAGGAAAATGGAAACAACAGAAGATTCAGAGGGCGAGGAGGAAAATGGATAGGGGTAGATAATCAATGCTGGTGAGGGCGGTGAGAGTGTGAAATGCACTGCGGGAGGAGTTAGTGACTGTGAGGAGGGTTGGAAGGTTTATGAAGGGATTGAAGGTTTGGCACTGTGGGATGGAGAGAAATCTGCTCGCCACCGGGCATTAGCCTAATTGCGAGTGTAAATCGTATTGTTATTATTAGTATTACATTTGTGGACTGAATAAAGCAAAATGAAAATAAATGTAAGAAAGACAAAGACAGCAAGGTTTACAAGGAAGAGGGTTGGGAGTACAGACACACAGATGGGAAGGACAAGAGCTATAGGAAGCTTCAGAATACAAGTACCTAGGCACAATGTTACAGAGTGACGTAGGGTGAGTAAGGCAAATAGAGTGGTGTCTAAAAGGAGAAGTACTCTAGGAATGCTAGGAAGTGTATTGAAAGGAGTTAACAGTGCAGTGAAAAATAATAAATTAAAATTTTACGGCCAATATTCGAGTACGCAGCTGCAAAGTGGTACTTGTACATGGAATTGGACATACGGGAGCTGGAGGAGGTACAAACACGAGCAACAAAATGGGAGAAAGATGAAAGGCGAGGGCAGGCAGGTGAGGACACAGGGAACTTTTGGCAATTAGTCGTGTTGAAGGGACTGGGGTGACACTCATTGAAGGAAAGGAGAAGTTTGGGATAGCTGGTCACATTATACAAGGTGGGGAATGGAGAGGGAAGTTGGGGTAAGTTAGGCTGCCTATTAGCTAAGGCAGATTATGTAGGAGGGAATAATAGTGAGAAGATGAGGTGCAGAACGGAATAGAGTAGGCAATCTATGCTTAGGTCAGTGAGGAAGTGTAATTTGCTTTTGGAAGAGCTGAGGATGAGAAGGGTTGACAATTTTAGTAGAGGTTTGTTAGGTAATTGGAAAAAGATGTTACCACTGGGTGGTTTCACAATTGCAAGTTAAAAATATTTATTTATTATAATAACTGACATGATGGCAGGGTTATCGCCATGGAGTGGGAAGTTGTGGTATTGAAAGTGTAGGCCTACACTTGTCCTAGACTGTGTAGCTTGGTGAATGTCTAAATAACATTTCTGGGGCTTAATAACTGGGGAGGAAAATATTCTGGTTTAATGCAACGTATTTACATACAGTAAATTTTACTCTGCAGCTTGGCCTACTTGCTGAGCTGCATTACGAAATAGTACTACTCCCGACTCTGCTATAAACAACACTTGCAAGCCAAGGCATTTAGATTAAGTATCAACCATTCATTAACAAAACAACATACATATTCCTTTCTACCGGAAAGTGATAGAATTCACGACTTTTAAAATTTATTATACTGATTAGTCAGGCACAACATCTCTAGAGAAACGAGTTTTATATTTCAACCTCACAGTCGTCCCAGGACGTATTCTCAAACTGCTTCCCGTATATTTGTTAAAGACGATAGTTACACTTTTTGTGTTCAATAATTTTCGCATAATGTTGTAATTGCTTATTCTGACTTCTTCGTTTATATTTTCAAAACATTGTCTGAACTAGCGGCGCGGGTACTGCAGGATAGTCAATAATCCTACCCTTAATTTTTATTATTCCAAATGTTGCGTTTTCAAAGTATTCAGATTAGATTCTATGTAAGTTCTCTTTCCATCGTATCTGTGGGCACTTGAGTGATCTAGGCCTACACGAATGACAAAATAAAATTCCGACCACAAATGAAGATAATGTTCTCAGCACATGACGATGCCAGTTTTAAAAAGAACTTTCATCTGGTGCATAATTCAAAACTTAATGATTGAGAATGCTTGGATTCTGAAAGGTTGAGGTTATACTTCACAACCACGTGATAAAATCCACGAATATTTAAAAGTCGCCGTTAACTGAGACGAACTTATATTCATTTTTGTCGCTCACTAGTGCTTTTCCATTTTTATCTACAAGAATTGTGAAAATCTTTATCTTATACACAAATTTTTGTCAATAATTTAAACTCCCCGCGCTATTTTATTGCACTACACCAACTACACCTCCTCCAGAGGTGGCGTAATTTGTGCTGCACAAATTACACTGGTGTAGCTACACCAACTTGAATGAAACGACGATTCTCCGCAGCATGACGTCATATCCTGTTGAATGAAACGCCGTTTTTCGTGGTGTAGCTACACCAGTGCATTGGTGTAGCTACGCCAGGTTGAATGAAACGAAGCTAATGGGACCAACTGTGACACAGCAACATGGTCCTGCCAGTGCGCTATCAACCATACGTCATGTAGGCCAACTGTAGCACAGAAACGGTGCGTTTTTGGACCTATGTGCATATAACACTTTAGGTTCCTCTATATGTGAGGATTGTTTCCCTAGAATATTGACATGGAATTTTGCAACAACCTGTATATCCAGAATACGTTGTGCACATTATGACGTACCAACTAAGCGAAGTGGGTAAAATTTATGTCAGTGGGCAAATACAGGGATTGCGAGTAACACACATACATACACCTGTATAAGAAAGAGAAGTTTTCTTATGGGCGCTAACCGCGGTGATGTCCAAGCTATAGTGAGTGTGGAGCAACGACAGAATGCAAGAATAGAAGAAACGAGAGTGTCAAAGATAACCCATCCAACGGCCATATTTCCCTTATGCGAAAATAGAGAGCTATCTTACCATGAATGGAATTAGTATCACCCTGGTGGGAGACGAGCGGTCTAACCACTAAAACTCCGTGCTCCCTCCCCCAAAACCCTTGTATACAAGACCCTGGTGAATATAGTGTATGATCTTGTATGCAGAGAACGTCGTTGCTATAGAACGAGATATTTCTCCGCGCGCGTTAACAAATGCAGTGCAAATGTAATCTGTACACTGGTACACACTTGGACCATTTGTTGTAATTACGTGATTGGGTCGAACACACTTATGTGTAGTGGCTTCTTAGTTTTTTTGTCACTTTACGAATGAACAATTGGCAGAGACACCGGAAAACCACGAATATATTTATAAATAAAGTCAAAATATCCTCCAATAAACTGTTATCTTTATCCAACAATTATTATTAAGAGATGCAATTTGTGACACGTGTGAACGGCTTTGGGACAAATCACGCTTGTTCTTTGTTAAAGCTTTACAGTTCTTGTTGGTTTTTTATGACATAAACGCTCTTCAAATGAACGATACCATCAATGTAAAGATACGGCTCCTTCGTTATCATCCTTATAATATTTTTCGAAACTCAACGATATATGTACCATGATTTACCATTCTGCACACATATTTAAATGCGGTTAATGAACACACTGTCTAACTTTATAACTACGTGTTCTGATATATGGCAAACTGAATGTATAAGACTTTTACATAAAAGGAGCTTTGAGAGATTTCTTAAGGCGATTTAAACACCTTCCATGTCCCGAAGGGCACCGGCCGATGCAAAAACTAGGCCTCATAATCTTCATTGCAAAAAATAAGATACTTATAAATGTGTGGACTTGCGTCTCCATTGGTTAGAAAAATGAATAAGTTTCACAGAAATTTTGTACACCGGGCTGCGCATGTACCCTTTGTGCACGGAGTATACTGTATAACGCGAGGTGTATTTTTTTTAAACCTCCAAAATCCTTAATGTAGTAGGCATTCATAGCATTTCGTATACTAGCGGATGTATCGCTTCAAATAAAGTTTTGGGTGCATTTTAAACAAAGATAGCGTATCTTAAACAATTACAACATTAGAGCAATGAATAAACTAAAGTCATGCTATTCACTACACTGGCGTGAAACGTTGCATGCGAAACGAAGTAGGCCACCCTGTTTTATTTATGTTTAAATATTATAATGTGCCATTTGTTTTGAGGTAAAGGATCCCGATAGCATAAAATAATATCCATACAATTAAAATATAGATTTACATATTTAACTGTGTAAATCCTAGATTTTCAAAGTCCAGTACCTCCCATAGTAACATGATAATTATAAAATGAATGAAGTATTTCATTTTTGTTTTTCTGTGAGAAATAATTTCACGTAGTTTTTCAATCCGTAAAAATTCATTTAACAAAGCTTATCTGAGAGCTACTCTACATGTATTTTTAAAACTTGTGTAGCATATTCTGTCAGTTTTAGTACTTTTTCAGGGACCGAATTCTGTCTTGTAATACTACAAATAACAATAGTTCAGTTCTGGAAAACACGTTAACTAATATTTCGAGGAAGCTAAAATATTACGGATATGTCACGTTTTCGTCATCACTGTGATAACAAGTGCTAAGTTTAGTTAGAAACTAAAGGTAGATTAAGCTGTGGTTCGTAATTAAACGCAAAATTGAAATATGCTGGAATCCAAAATTAAACATGAACAAAGTTTCTAGTGTGAAGCGTTTTGGGTGAACAATTTACGCGGCTTTGATCTTATATATTTGGTTCTGGCGTCGCAGATTTTGCTAAAGAAATGCGCCATAAATGTAGCAGAAACTGCTTTCTTTGATAACATTTTTTCTATGTTGACTTTAAAATTTCTGTACAATTCAACAAACAATCTCTGCGTTAATTTATGTATCGCAGGCTCTTATAAAATGTACCTACCAGCTCATGCCAACAAACGTTTGCGAAAGTCATTCTGTCAGCCCGCATGAAGGAAAATTTCAACTCGGGTTGTTTAAAACTTGGTCCGGGTGAAGTTTACTTGCGGCTTTAAGAGTTCGTGTTACTAATCATGCTGAACCGTTTCTTAATTTCTTCCTGATTCAAAATTTGTCAACTTTTATTTGAACACAATTCCGTAGGAGGTTAGATTATGATCTTACTTTTCATTATGCACAGTATATTCCAAATATTGAATAGTAATTACGAAAAAAAAAATTACGCTAATTTAAAATTTTAGATTGCAATTTTCTTTCGCCACGTAATAAAGTCCAGTTATAGCCTACGCACCTAATTGTGGACTGTAATGTTTCTATAAAGCAACATTAACTGTAATTCCTCACATCCTTAATGTATTACACGGAAATGAATAATTTTTACATAAGATGTGATATAGCCTCTTAAAAAGTACTTGCGTGTTTTTAACCACACCATATCTTGATAGAGCATCCTTACTCTGGCCACTCTAAGGTTGCAGCAGAAATATCAATTGATAATTAAATAAATCAAAGCACTTTAATTATGTCGTGATTCCCTCACATTGTGATTGTGTTGTAACACAGTTATGTTGAATTTTTCAATATTTCAATCGAAATTTAAGCTGTGCAAAAATGTTATGGTCATTCACTTGAATGAATTAGCTGCAACCTTAGAATGGATAGAGTATAGTAACAGTACCGAGGAAACCTACATTGTAAAAATTATTTGAAAAAATTTAGCACACCTATGTACAGGCTTGTTAAAAAAAAGTATAGTATTTTGTTTCTCCTACATGAATTTTAGGAAACAGTTAAATAAGTCATAATGATGTTGCCAGTCTTTTAAAGTAACATTGCCCAACAACGTCTCTTAGTGAAGTGTGGTAAGTGTTCCGTAAATGTCCCATCTTGTTTAGAAAGTTTCTTTTAACAGTGTAGGTAACTATAAGTATACTTTCCGCAATCTCTTAAGGTGGACGTCTGACTCCACTGTCCTGTACACACCAGAGCACAATCTGGGATTTCATTGGTCACCAGACACTACGTAATGTCAGTTAGGTGTGTGATCATTTTACAGGTGGTTGGTCAGTCTACCATGGAACTATTAACTATTGGTAAAGGCACGAGTATTTCGCGTATTAATCTTGTAGCAGTCTAGACTTCTCAGTCCTATACAAACACTGGCCACAGTCGAATACCCATTTATTATTTACTACTGGCTTGCAACCTCCAAAGGTGTGTCAAAACAGCTGCCGTCTAATCATGGAAGTTACAGTGATAGACAGGTTATTGGCGTTCAACCTGACCAACAATCAATACGCGAAATAATAGTGCCTCTAACTATTGGTCAGAATTGTTCTTCTCGACAGGTCACGTCATTGTCGGTCAGCGGAAAATCTCGAACGAGCATACAACAGTTTGTAGTCTAGTCTGGTGCTAGAAAATAACGCGAAAATTTGAATGTTCGTAGCTAGGGCTGAAACGGACGAGTTTTACCGCTCCCGATTTTACCGAAATCACCATCCTAAACATATATACTAGGGACAAATTGGACGTTCCCTACAAAGAAACAAGATGTGTTAAGACCCGGGCCAGTGCATGTATTACTTTCACCCTCATTACATGCGCGATTTTATGGCGACAAGATTTTCACATTAATTTGTTTCAATGTCTTCTGTGCACAACTGCAGCTCTGCTATATGGTCAGTGATATGTCTTGGGTTTCTTATGGCAAATCACAGGCGTATGGTGCCACAACCGCCTTATTCTGATTGATGCCGTCAAATGAGAGACGTGTCTGAAGAAAGACACACTGCTAATAACCATGAAGTATATCTGCCGATGTGTACGTAAGGCAATGAAACAAAGTGGTGCTAAACTCTTTTCGCGACAAAACCGTGGCTCTAGATATTATTAAACCAGTCTTAGGATGCATGTGGCTGCGACCTAGCATGGAGATGGCAGGGCGGCGTAGCGAGTGTCAAGTCTCGCGGTACACAGGCCCGCAGTGGTGTAGGAGGAATGGGGAGGGGAGGGTGGTGGTGACCGGCGTCTGGTAACCATGGCGACCCCGCAGCGTGCCACAGTTCCCGCGCCCGCCTCACCGAGATCAATCCACCGCGCCACAGCAGTCTTCGCACGCAATACTGCCGGCCGGCCAAATAACCCTCACTTCCATCGACCCAGTCTCACACCTACCTTTTCACAACGCCCTACTTCCCTCCATCATCACCGTGACAGCTTACAACTGTACCTCGTAGAATCCATACTGGTCCTCGTATCTCAGGATAGTTAGCTTTTATTTGTGCTTTTCACTGAACTTCCTTTTAGACTGAGCTCTTGATTAATAACATTGATTCTTAAGGGGGAGTGTCAAATAATTTTTTTGCATTTTCAGTTTTCGAGCCATAACATTTATTCAAATTGTAATATCAAAATTTCCTCTTCGACAAAGAATAGGATATGTTATTGATAGAGATGGTGGTATATCACGAAAATTTTTGTGCCAACATCCCCTTGAAAACACTGTAGTTTCTTGCTACATTTATGATTCGGTGATATACTTCTGACACCACGTAGGTGCCTGAAGACCGACAACAGGAATCGAATATTACAATATGGGGATTATTACAGGTTCAATCAAACAGGGTAACCGCTCCAAGTACAAGCTAAAGCCAGTAATCTTCTGGTCAGCTGAATGTGTGTTAAATTCCAGCGAACAGTCAAGTTCTCCCACGATAAACTATCATCTCTAATTATTGATCAACTGATTGACATAAATAATAATGCATTCTTTCATTAATTTGTCATACAGAATCATTACAAGAGAATTATGGTTTAACATTCAAGAATGTCTTACAAGTCTAATATAAGATGAACTCATAACATTGCCACATTTACCAAAATTATTTTAACTCAGAAGTTATTGCAGAAAATCGATAAATAAAACTCATCATCTAGCTCTCCCGGTAAGGGCGCCGCCTACCCGCGCGTGAGAGGCTCAAAAGCGATGGAGCATTAAGGTCGACTTGATGAAGTGCGCATCAAATGCCGCGTCGTCTCAACGAGCCAAGCTCTGAAATAGCGTGCAAGCTTCCCACCGAACTGTTTTTACTATGCGACACTAAGCTGTAACCATATAATTTTATTGATGGAAAGTTTGCAACTAAGTTCAGTGCAGGTGGCAACATGAGTTTCACATACATCCGGTCAGTACATTTTGAAGTACAGAAGTTTGAAAAGGCCTTTTTTAGCCATGTTGGAGGGCTTAGGAACAGTGTTTTTAATGAGCGTGGCGTCTAAACAGTGAGGTTCCGACCTTGTCCGAAGTTAGTTTACTTTTCGTACGTTGGCAAAACGGACAACGTGGAATATTTTCATAGAAAAAACCTTTTTACGAACACGCTGCTGCAACGCATTTGACTGACTGACTGTTTGGAAAACTACTGTATTTTGTTTCGTCTCATCTTTTGTGTCGTTTGTTGTTTTTTCTGTTTGTGTCCGACATATTTGTGTTTTGTTTTGTCTCGTCGTTGTGTTGTTTGCTGTATTCCTGTTTGTGCTTTTGTTTCGTCTCATCGTTGTGTCGCATGTCAACTTAGCTCTTTTTGTTATATTTTTGTCATTTCTTTTATTTTCTGTTTGTTCCTTGTTTTATCTGACTAGATTCCAGTTTTGGAATTTCATGTTTTGTATGTATCCTGATGACTAAAGCATACTCTGCTCATTTATGTTTTCTTGTCTTATTTTTAGTTTACTTTTGACAGTCATTTATTTCGCAATGGAGTATGTCCAAGTAAATAAATCCAATCATGCACTCCCATTGCACAGTTCTTTTAAAGATCATAACAAGTATGTTCGCGGTTAAACAGTTGAAAGAGCGACAATTTGCCTTTATAAAGGTTTCAAACCTGTATTGACGAATATATGCGTCTATTATCCTTTTAATATACGTCAATTTAATTTAAAATCAAATATTTACACAATTATTTAACAAAATAAACCTTATAAAAGAGTTACTATCGTACACAGTATCATACAATTATTACGTACTGAATGGATATTGTAGCCGTTGTACATACTTCCTTTGTCAGTCACTGTTATGATTGGAGGACAAATTTCAGCTGGCGTACTTAATGTTATAATAGGAAATATGGTAAGGACACGATCGGTAGTTTTTTAATCATATTGCAGTAAAGAAATGTAATGATTTATATCATAACGCTTAAAAAAATGGGGACTGTGCGAAGTAATACAATACATATATGTATGTATGATTCTTGCAAAATAATGCATAGTTTCCTCGCAAGGAAACATTTCAGTTGATTTAATATTTTTTTATTACAACATTTCTGATACTTTAGGTGGATACATCTATATGCAACAGTGTGATTAATTGCTAGGAAAAATTACGGCACAAATATACTAACCTGAAAACGATGTAGCGATTCTTCGATATCGATAGGTATCGCTTAGACAGTATTATTGAAATAGTTATACATAGGGACCCTTGTTTTCGCGAAAAGAATTTAGCCCAGTTTGTTTCAGTGCATTACGTGCACATCTGCAATTATGATTCATGGTTATTGGCAGCGTGTATGTGCAGAGGCGTGGCGCATTTGACTGTGCCAATCAGTGCAATGTTACTGCGACACCACACGTGTGTAATTTGTGGGTAGATCCCCAAGACGCTAAGAATTAAGAACAACCAATCACTGAACATGAAGCAGAGTTGCAGGTGTGCACGTAAGGCATTGAAACAAAGAGTTGAACATTTTTTTTTCGCGAAAATCATGGGTCCCTATTCATCGTGTATCTTGTTAGCACACTCTAAGGCATGGCAGTCTGAAAGGGTCCCATTTAACTATTTTAGAAGGCGTTCAAACAGCGTACGTGGTGTCTTGAGGGTGGCATTTCGCACTCGTATGAAGTATATTTTCGTATGTGAGCAAGCGGAAATTTCCGTAAAAAAAATTACTTCTCTACACACTTTAACGGATTTAAAAATTGTACATGGCGGCCATTTTACAACTGAAATTCGCATCACTAATTACCTCTACGATGTTATATATCAAGGTATCAGCGAAGCTGTAAAGTCTGCAATCTTTCTGATGGTTAACACACAACTCGCGACAGAGAAACAGCGCTAAAATTCGTCACCCCATGCAGTAGCAGAAACCGTAACGTTTGAAGGCTGTGAGCTGCAGGCTCGCTGATGACAACGCTAAATGAAACTAAGACTGTTTAATTTAACTCTGCTTTCTATACAAAATATTTCGTTTGTAATTGATGGAAGTGACTTACCAAGCAATTATACACTCAACTCAAATATGTTTACTTCAAACTGTACTGTTCATTTTTAGCACATTATCTTGTGTTGTAAGTGATCGCTTCTGATGATCTGTGTGTTAAAATGTTATGTTTTTTAGTTTTCTTCAAAGACCGCATGGAAAAGAAAAGAGACTCAGAAACGAAAGACACGTGGAGTGAAGAGCCCATCGAATTCAACTTACAAATACTTAAAATTACTACTTTATTGCCTTCGCCAGTAGTACAAATTTTAGAAGGCGCGCTATCTGCACGATTACAATAATCGACACGCCATTCATTAATCCCTTGTTCTTCTTGATAAGAATAATCGTCAGTCATTGATAAAACTTTGCATACATCACCAAACGTATGCAATTTCAGTGTTGGAAAGTAGTTTGGTTGTGTGCAGTTATTATTTACCACAATAAGAAACACATATTTCCAGTAACTGAAAATTTTATTACTATAAATATTGCGTTACATACATTTGTGAAAATGTCCACTTTCCACATTAACAAGATTGCATAGGTGCCGAGTATCTTACCTCAAAACACCACAACAATCACTATAATTTAAAAAGAATCACCGATCGTTGATCGAACTGTTTGTGACAAACGCATGAACTACTTACAAGGATGTTGGGTTTCGACAAGGGATATAGTCCTAGTAATTAATGACTTTACTAAATTAAATGTTTAACTTTAGGTTAATCGATTGTTTTATAAGCTATAAAATATAACTGGCGTGACTTTAGGTATCACTTGATATACGCTTGAGTTATACTCACTACGCCAATTACAACGTTAATTTGCAGACATGGTGGAAGAATACGCTACGGACAAAAATGCGAAACAAATTAAGGACCTTAAAAGTACTTGATGAATCGCGAATCTGATTTAGCAAGATGACGAAGTTAACGTAAACGCAGAAGATTAAACTCGGCCGAAGTTGCGTGACCACGAACATTTTAGAGGGCGCGCCTCAAGGGATCAATATGGTCCCGACTTGTCTTCCCTAGAACCGCTGGAAGTCTAGGACCGCGCCGAACGAACTACGAGCAAGGATCTAGGTGCTCACAGATGGCTGACGCCCCGGAGAGCACTCTACTGCGGCTGGCACGGGAACTAACACGTAGGTTCTCCAAGTACACGGTGTGCAGCGCTGTTTGTAATGCGAACCTTCTTGTCGACAGGTGTCAATCACGTATCAGGGTCGCCAACTTAGTGAAATTGCCACTATATACAGCGAAATTAAAAAAGTTAGGTTTTTTTATATCAACTAGTTTTACTGTCAGTACAAAAGAGAACTAAACAAGGCATTTTGGGTGACTATGTATTACGGTGGGCTTGAACGTTTCGCAACAATAAAAAAATACTGAATTGCTATCGCAGATTTAAAGAACTTAAGGAATAAATAAATAATGTAACTTCTGAAAATCTTTTAACGACTTTCAGTGACTAAGGAGTTTTATTAGAGACAATTTAAATCTTATATAGTTGGCAATCTTGCAAGAATTGAGCCAGACCAAATACAGAAGAGAACAATACCACATAATTATTTATTCTGTGATAATACCGTGCATGAGGCGAATTTGTTAAATGTCATTAGATTGTAGCCAGACCCTCCTCCGCTCCCCATGAGACTCTACAGAAAGGAAAACGAATCCTTCACTTTATGAATAATTAGGCATTTAACATTTAAATATTTCTGACTGCTATATGTAGTGGCAGTGCAGACATTTCTGATATAGGCGGTTCGGGATAAAGTGAACACTAAATAAAGCCCTGCTTAAATTCTACTTTCAGCCAATTCATATCTTTCCGCGCGTACTGGCTAACGACGCGAACTGTTGAACCCCTCTGGACACGTACTTGATGTTTGCGCGTGTAAAATAAATTGTGCAGTCAGTAGGAATCTGTATAATTTGAATAAAAAAAGTTTATTAATTATATAAAATACAGTTATGTCGATTTCGTATCATTTTATTTCAGTTTTGTCGTGTTTAAATAGGAAAATACAAAGAACTATTTTGCGTGATTTCGCTGCCAACCGAACAAACAGTAAGGCAACTATATGAAATGTTGAATTATACGTAGTAACGGCTAGTGATTTTCTTCAAAGGTTAAATTTTTAGTGTTCACTTTATCCCGAACGACCTATAAAGACACATTGGTTTCGGTGAACCGCTAGGTAGAACCAAATTAAGCATAAAAAGAAATGCATTTTTATAAATTAAAAAAAAATTGCTTTAAATTTTAATAAAAATGCATAGTATCTTACGTTATAAGCAATATTATAAGGAAATTTTGCCTAGTATATATACTTGGTTTTTTTACAAGGGTATTTTAAAACGTTTAGCTTCCTAGTAAAAATAGTTTGGATAAATTCAGAAAATACTCGTAAGAAGCATTGAAACATTTTAAGTGACAATTGTTAAGTACAGTTTATTGTAGCAATAAAATAAATGAAAAATAAAATAGATTACATAATTATGCTGCGATAGAAATAAAACTTTCAATCTGACGGTTACACATTTGACAGCATCAACCAGAGTAGAACATGTCACAAAAGAAAATGCTAACATTCAACGCATATGTATCTACACACATTTGAAAATGTATGTACATGTAATATTTCCAAAACCTATTTTTTTTTACCATGGGAAATATATTACCACTAGGCCTACACACAGGAATAGGCTGTAATAAATTTTTTGTGGATTTTATATTGCTGTTATAAGTCAATAACAGCCTTCACATTCTTAAAACGACTAATTCACTGCAATTTCAAACATCCCAATTTTACGAGAACCTTCAACGGTTCTTATTAGTTGGAAGTTGTTGGGAGAACTTCCATCTGGCAGAATGTATATGAAGTTCTGAAGAAGTAATTTGTGTTCCCGTTGGCTTGCATTCATCTGACTTACAAAATAATCTAAAAATGGATCAAAAAATGTGCAACTCTAAAGTAGTCACCTAGAGTTGTAGCTCCTACATTACCTCTCTGTGTCTGCTTCTTCATCATTCTAGGCACGTTTATATAAATATTCAGTAAAATACAAACATTTGTAATATTCAAAACAATTATTTAAAAACTTACATATTACGGTTACTTTATATTTACTGGTTACAAAATGAGTTACACCACGCTCATAATTTTCTGTTTTAGGTATATATAGAGTAAGTAGAACTATTATTTAGTGTATCCCGTTGCCAAATGTTGTTTTCATCATAAGTTTGCGAAAATATTTGTATATAATAGTTTAGAATTTAAAGGTTTGACTTACTCTTTATTTGCTCAATAAATTCAAGGTACTTTCAAACGTAATATACAGTCTTTGAACTTAATTATGATTTTTTGACAATGCTACGAAACACAAGACGTACTACATGAGCGGTATGGTTCATACTCTCTGCAGAATGTAATGTTTCGAAAGCAAAGTATTTGACTATTTGCGTCGTTAAGTCCGACAATTATTAATTTATGATGTGCATGTGTTACTATCTCAGGATGTGATAGTGCAGTTACAAAAAGTTCCGTATCTGCAGACGGTAGCACATAGGTGCTTTCCGTGTTGCCTCAACTGCACGCATAGATCGCATCATTCGCATACTTGAGCAGCGCTGTGTGACGATTAGAACTCCAGTGCTCTGCATACCCTGAATAGAAGAAGTTCCTTTCCCGGTTATTATGACTTCCACAAGGAAGGTTTGTTTTAATTTTAAGTAGCTCTGTTTCTCTTAGATTATAAACATTACAATGGGACTTCTTTGCTTCACAAGCAAAGGAGTCACGTGGATGCTGATATGAAGCTCATATTCTAAATCCTCCCATTCCTCCGTCCGTTTTTCCTCTGTTTTCCGAAAGGTAAATCAACGTGACATTAAAAATACACCAATGTTTTTCTTTCGCCTTGCAAGCCGGCACATAAGAACTGTTAGCGGTAGGCAGGGCTTTGTATACTTGCACAATATTCAACAAAGTTAAAGTTTACGGTTCTGTATCTTCTCAGATAAAGATTCTCATTGTAAAGTTTAATAATACACTGTGTACTAAAATAATTCTGTGAAACAAAGGGATACATATAGTCTATCACTATATCACTATCTTTTTCTGACTTTCTGTCCCTTCTGCCAAGAAATGGTACTGCAGTGAACAAATATTATCTGATACCAAATCATAGGACGTGCCAGCGTGCACCAAAGTATTGATGCAAGAATAAACCAAAGTTACGACACACTTTTATTGCCAACACAATAATGTATACCAACTTCTATTATCAGGTAATATCATGACGATATATTACAAATAATCCTGTATCAGTGTCAGGACTACTCCAAAATCGTTTACGTATAATATACACGTACCTCTATCAATGCCGAGAGTTGTTTGAGGCCAAGTAAAAAAAAAAAATCAAACAAATAAATATAAAATAATGTTGCAAGTTGGGGCTAGGTACGCTCAGAGATAGAGGTCTTTGATAATATAAAATAAATAAAGCTAACCTAACTTATTTACAATTACCTACACCAAAATAATGTCTGTATGTCATTAATGATTAATTACTACTAAATAAAAAGCCAAACAACAAATAACTGCTAAGGTTATAAAAACTATAAATAATACGATCGC
This sequence comes from Medauroidea extradentata, assembly GCA_003012365.1. Taxonomy (NCBI): domain Eukaryota; kingdom Metazoa; phylum Arthropoda; class Insecta; order Phasmatodea; family Phasmatidae; genus Medauroidea; species Medauroidea extradentata. Next base: position 103,496 of record PNEQ01003729.1, read on the forward strand.
AGTCCATTACACAGGTTCTCTGTACATGAAATGTGTCTCTCACCACTCACAAATGGTGGACCCAATGTGCTAATTAGGAACACACCGACAGTCCTCTTGAGGCCCCGATTGTCCCTCGTCGCACTACTCCTTGCCGCAATCAATCTCGCTGAACACTCTTGAATACTTCTTGCAACCAGTCATTATCGCCGCAACTCACACCAGACACCTGCCAGCAAAAACTCCCTTGTCTCTGCCGCAGCTCTCTCTTTTATAAATTTAATCTAAAATAGAAGTCTCGCGGCAAGTATTTATCTCAATACTCCCAGAAGGATGTCGCATCTGGGTCAAGTACCATCCTGCAGGAGAGAGTACGCAAAGGAATATTCTTGGCAATGATATCTGCTGTTATTCATTAATAAATATGTATATATAACACTGTCCAACTTTTACGCATTAAATAAATTTTATTTCCCGGAAATTTAATATTTTGGACTCCACAATTTTCTCGTAACCACATACCAGTCGCAACTTCAGTCATTTACTGGCTTACTAATACAACAAATCAAACAATTTACAAAGATAAACCAATATGAGTTGAAAAACAGTAGCTTAGGCTCTATAATAAGTACTGTCTTCACAAACATATAACTGTTGTTTTGCATTGCCAAGTGTGTAACATACCGTATATTTGATTTGTGAATTAACCGATGTTTTCTCCCATCATTGCTTTCTAATTATATTTGAATTTTGTATAATAACATTATATAGAATCTTTCTATACATTCAGAGGTTAAATAATACATTTTTACAAATGCAATTGTACATATACAAGCTTTATAATTGATTGCATTACAACTAATGGTATATGTATATGTGTTAATTTGTTTGTTTCTTGCATAATATACATTTTGTAGCCATAACATATGGTTTTTTTAAATAAATATTTTTTTTCGGAACTGTTTTTTTTATTTGGAGCGCATGTTCTGGGTTTGTCGGGTTCCTTATCGTTAACAAGAGTAATTTTTTAAAATCTTACATAGCATTGGCAACTTAAGAGCTCAATCTTTATTTACTTTCATTAAGCCATTGCGCCGTTCTGCTTCAAGTTCAAATAAAATTGTACTTGAGATATTAGAATAAAAATACTCTTCTTTTCAACTATATATATTTACAGGAATGTCTACTGAGATGACATAAAATTCCCTGAACCGTAGGTTTTACCGTTTATATATGCACAATTTAGAAACAAATAGAACTTATGTTCTTTAACCCCGTAGACTAACCAGAACATGAATTTTTTAAACAGTATATGGGTATATTGATATGTTCCTTCGTGTTAGTTCGAATAAGCAGGCTACGCAAACAAATTATCTGTAGAGATGATGGTTTATCGCGGGAAAACTTGACCGTTTGCTGGGTTTCAACTTACGTATAGCTTATAAAAAGCTCTTTGTATTTTTCCTGTATGTGGAGCTGTTAACCTATTTAACTGAGCCAATAAGAATTCAACTATTGTAATATTTGATGCCTGTTGTTGGTCTGCAGACAGCTAAGTTGTGTCAGAAGTATATCACCCAATCATTCATGTAGGATGAAACTGCAACGTTTTCAAGGCTGTTCGCGATATACCATTATCTCTACCTATCTGATAACTTGACGGTTACGTTCACTTTACTATGTACTTGTCAAGATTCCGAAAAGCACCGTCTAACTCAAACTGTATTCTCGGTTTTGTACTTTCCAGTCCTACACTTCTTTCAAGACGTTATATATATTTTTTTCTTTTTCACATCTTTTTCACTTTAACATTCTTGATAAGGTTAAATTGGCACATGTTCTGGGCTTCGGCATGCAGAGGTATCACAATGCACGAACATTTATCAGGTGTCAGCGGGGGATTGGAAGAAAGACAGGAAAAGAATGGCCTGACCTTGACAGCTATACCAATTCACCTCACAGAAGAGATACCAGGAGTACCAACACATGTAAGAAACACGTTCGCCGCTCACTGTATCTCTCCGTTACTGCATTCAACTTTATTAGACATTGTTGCCAAATCATGTTATAATTAGTAAAAATCATAGTCTACGTAACGGCTGGACTACATACAAAATCGAAATATTACAACACCTTAGGTTTTGGAACACACAAATGGTTGGGATGTTCGAAATAAATATAATATTGAAGCGTACTTAAATATAAATTTCAAAAAGATTAGGATCTCATTATGATTGTGTTTCAGGCCAATAAGGTCCATTCTATGTTCATTGCCTAACTTATTATACTCTGTATAAGTAAATACGAAAAATTAGGGAATAGTATAGATGATTTGCAGTATCACCTCTCTATCTCTGCCAGAATATTTTAACAAATATTTTCCTTGCTACCGTTAAAATCAAGCATGGAATAACTGCGCAAGCTCTACAAACACGCGTGTGTGTTTGTATGTCATGTAAACGATTACAATGTCGCTCTTCGTGTGACGTAAATGGGCAGTCCTCAGAGCAGCACACGTGGTGTGACGTACACGACACTTGTCTGGCGTGATTGATGAGCGAATATCACACCAAGTGGACGAACGAGCCAGTCGTACCAACAACTAACGAGTTACACAGAAGCCATATAATAAGGCTGAGAGAGAGCCGAGGCTGGTCATTTGGGCAGTTCGGGATAAACAGCCCGAGTGTGGCTCAAAGGTCACGCGAAAGTAAACATACCTGACGGACCAATTGTGAACATTACCAGAAGGGACGACATAATGAAATGGCTTAGTAGTCCTCGATCCAGCGACATTCATCATACACGGTGTTCCTGAACTCAATATAGAAACTCCACCAGGCTGTTCCCGTGATAAATTATCGCACAAACGGTCATCACAAGCTCACACAAACATTATTATAACTGTTCACAGGAGTGGCAATCCCTACATTGCTCAGAAGCGAACGTGTTGTACAATACTCGTGTATGCATTGTTGCACCTCAGTGGCGGTGCGTGGTTGCGTTAAAGGTGATTCGGGATAAAGTGAGCACTCAATATAGCCCTGCTCAAGTTATATTTTCATTCCATTCTTATTTTTCCGCGCGTAACGGCTAACGACGAGAAATATCTAACCTCTCGGGAAACCTTATGTTTGCGCTTGTAAGATAACATGCGCAGTCAGTAGGAATCGATGCAGCTTAATAAAATAGTTTATTATATTATATAAATTATAATTACGTCGATTTCGCTTGATTTTGTTTCAGTATTGTTGAATTAAAATAGGAAAATATACGGGAACTATATGCGTAATTTCGCTGCCAACCATACAAGCAGTAAGAAAACTAGAGTTAATATTGAATTATATGCGGTAATGGCTAGTGATATTTTTCAAATGTTAAATTTTTAGAGCTCATTTCTTCCCGAACGACCTATACAAGTGTATCAGCATTACATCAGGCTATATACTTGGATGGAGTTATGCAGAACGGAATCAATCTACAAAGTAATTAATTTTGAGATATTCGTTCCAAGTAGAATAAGGTACTAAGCATAGTCTAGAAAGTTAAGAAGCATTAAATAATAATATTTGAATAAAAAGAAGAGGCCAGGAAGTGTTGGTTTATACAAGGTTAATATGGACACAGTAGACTTTGACCTAGAATATCTTAGCTCCAGTAATTTGTGGGTTGGATCCCTTCTGCATAACACCGTCATACCTGTAGGAATCAGCCAATAGAATAATTTCCTGTACCTCGTGTCTTGTGACTGGAGAAATTGTTCCTCACCTCTTGCATGCTATTGGCTGGAGAGAGTACATCTCTGTACCAATCTAATAATTCCGCAAGTCTTGCTTCCCTTGGAACAAGTCCACACTTCGTCTTGCCACATAAAGTGATGTTCAGAATATTGTCCTTTCATGCCATTTATTTTCCCGTATTTTGAGAAAATACCGTTTCAAAAATCGTACTTCAAAGGCTAATTACTTCGTTTCTTGTTTCTACTTTTGTTAGCGATGCTAATTTTTTACGCCTGGACGAGAGCAGATATCAAAAATCTGTTTGTCAGTTTTGTATAAAACCACCTTATCCATGTAGGCAGATTTTTTCGTGGCAGCAAATAGGCCTACTATTGTTTCAGCTAATCATGTAATTAATGGTATTCTCATTGATTTACTCTTTTGTAGAAACCGTATAATTTCTTGTTCGAAAAAAAAGTTGTCACTACAGAACCATTTTAAACAAAACTGCCAAACAGATGTTTTGATATCTGCTCTCGTTTAAGTAAAAAAAATAGCTACCGCAAAATAAAGGAGAAACAAGAGAGCATAGCCTTAACGAAGAAATTAGCCTTTGAAGTACGATTTTTGAAATAGTTTTTTTTCTCAAAATACGGGAAAATAAATGACTTGAAAGGACAATATTCTTAACATCACTTTATATTGTTAGACGAAATGTGGACGCGTTCCTTAAAGAATTAGACTGTTATATTAAGCAAAGACACAATGTGTTCTCTATATTTTGTGCTTATAATTTACTCAGGAATCACATCCCGCGGTTTGTCAGCCGAATTCAGCACCAACCTATGCTATATACATGAGATGATATACATTCGCAAGAACAATTCTTACAAAATCATAAAAATTGACAACGTAACAATACAAGGTCTATAAGGTTTTGAGTTAAAATACTTAAGCCACTATTCAGGCTGTAGACAACATTTATACTACATTTCCTTGTGATTTTGCATATATTGAAACACTGTCCTTCAAGCATTTCATTTATCAATTCTTTGCGATTGTCGCTAATAACGCCTGTCGCTATGCAACCTGCGTAGCGTATGCTAGGCGGCCTGTCTATCACAAGTGCGCGATGATCTGTACATCTGCTCAGTGGACATTTAGGCCGTGTAAGTTGTGTCAATTATCACAAGTACATCGAGTAACAACTGGGAAATTATATCAATAATACTGACATGTCATAAAAGAAAATACGAACATAACATTGTAAATTACAAAAGTTTATTAGATGTAATGTTCTTAAGGGGCCTCCCTCGATAAACTGTGTTTGTGTGTGTAAGGCAGGAGCGGTAAGGTGGCCGTTGACCGAGATATGTTGTACATTATCGCCTCTCCGAGCAAGCTACTCAGATGGTGTGCAGTGCTTTACTATTATATATTTTTTTTTCCATGGGACTTTAAGCGGTGACAGTATTATTTTATTTGTGGGCAGCATAGTTATAAGTACAACGCTGGTTTCTATAGTCGCGGTTTTAAAATGTGGTTGTTATATTTCCAATTACGGCAGTCTGAAAAACCCATTTTCAAGCAATTTGAGGGGCTAGAAAATAGTATTTTTAATAAAGTAACAAATTTTTAAAACTATAGTGACGTAGTTCGAAGAGTGTGTCCTTTGGTAGATATTCAATTATAATGCGCATTTAATAGTTTCGTCAAAAATAGAATAGTTGTGACTCGCTGCAACGCATTTGAAGCGCAGGTAGGGAGCCTCTTAAACCCGCCATTGGTACAGTATTAATGTTCGCAGGGCGTGTTGCACAGTCGCTTCAACATGCGCCCTGCGATATCGGCGCATAACTTCCAATGACGTAGAAAGGATTGTCATGTTCTACACAACATGCTTGCTGTGATCCGAATTACGATTATTTAATTTTTGAGATATAGTTTTATGTACCACAGTTATGCTCAGAACGTCGTTAGATAATTGCACCTACCAAACTAAGCGCAGGCTACGAACGATTCGATTATAAATACTCGAGTTGTTGTCTGTTAGTGTCTACTAGTCGCTGGGCTCGAACCACCGACCTCTGATTCGCTACATGAGTGAGATACTATAGCGATGGCTGCAGAGAACCTTCGAATTATGTTACAGGCGTCCACCGTTCTCGTTGAAAGTTTCTCTAATCGTTCCTTAGGGGAATCTTTCAAAAGACACTTTTTTAATCACAAATTTAAAAAATAAATTAATTTCACTCGGAACACACAAAGCATGTTGGATTGAACTTGACAATCCTTTCTACGACACTGCCAGTTGTATGACGGCATTCCATGTTCTGTGAACATTAATACCTTACCAATGACCGTTATAAGAAAAGTGCTTCCATTAAACTTATGTACATTTACAATTATATGTTCGTATATTTATTACTGATATATCATTATTATTACTAATACTATTTACAGTTGTCACTCGGTGGATGTGTGATCATTGACAGTACATACAATGGCTAAATACCAACTGAACGAAAGTACATAGCCTAGCGCCCGCGCGGTATACAGCCCGCCAAGCATACGTTACACAAATTGCATAGTAGCAGGTGTAAAAAAAAAAAACCCTTTTGAAACTACTACGAAATGAATTTCAACGAGAACCAAGGCCCTAACAGTAGACCACAAATGCGACCTTTTTTATTTCAGTCAACCTATTATTTCATAATATATAAAAATTTTTTTATTAAAATGCACGGTTACCACTTTTCTAACGACTACAATTACGCGCCTGCCGTTTTTACTAATGCGGTAATAGTTTTACCAGCTTCTTTACCATAAAGTTTTTGGGAAAAATTGGTCGTAAATGTCACCTATTTTCTCGTTTACGTACACAAAAGCATTCCCAAATCTCGTACTTAAGGCTTCACTCTTTAGTTTCGCAGTGGTTTCGAAAATACTTTTTTTTCAACGCAAATTAATACATATATCAAAAATTAATTCTGGTAGTTTTAACACTTAAAAATTCAGATGCAAACGATGATATATATGTTGCAATGCACAAAACGGATTTTTAGATTTTTGCCCCTGAAATATCACATATTATGTTGTCAAAATAAGCCAGAATGAAGCAAATTATTTTTTTCCCTAGCAAATGGTACATTATTAAAAAAAACGCTTCGGTAAAATTGTGTGTCGTATGACTGTACACAGTCTCAAATTATTTCAAAGCATTTGGTTAAAAATATTTGAGTTATTTGCAATTGTTTGAAATAAATGAAAGATCATGGACTTAAGGGTGCGTACCTCCCTTAGTAATAACTTTAGGCCATAATTCTCCAAGTGTCTTGTCTTATTCTGTCGTCAGAAATCACCTCCCAAAAGATGTTGGTCTAATTAAGGAACATCCTGTATATTCACATACATACTTACATTACACACCTGTATATGTTTTGGCAGAATATATTAACTCGTGGCTGAACCTATGAAACTCGTTGATCCAGCGGCCTCGGCCACAGGTGTTGCCACTTGCAAGGTAGAATTTTAAAATAATTCACTTTTATGTTCACGGAGCGCCCAAGTGCCTTCTGATAAATGGCGGTGGTTGCTATTAGTTAAATTGCACTTTCTGATTTATGTGGCCTCTTACAAAGCCCTGTAACAGTGTTTGGTAAGTTATTTCAGAATCAGTACATAAATCACGCAAGCGTAATCGAAAAAAAGACGTTTTATATCGTTTGCCGGTCACAGAGCACTAACACGGTTCTAGAAAGTAGTTCGTTGCTACAGCAGGCTGCATGCTGCGAACCTTCCTCCCTCTTTGACTAAAGAAAAATTGAAAATTTAGAGGGTTTATGTTTCCTGTTTATATTAAAATATTTCCAAACATAAGAGTCAGTTACGCAGAAGAAACACCGCGGAAAAAAGAGGCCTTAAAAGTAAAACAATTAAAATTAACTTGAGTGGCTTACGTTTTCCACAGCTCTTTCACACAACATAAAATGTGTTCATTCATATTAAATTTAAGTATCCAGAAGGTGACTCGCACATAAAAATCTTTACTTTTTTTTAAGAATTAAATAATAAAGTTAACAGATCTAATTTCGAAATAAGACTTAAATCCCTTTAAGACCGTAGCTTTACCATATAATACTGTAATACCATATAAAATACCCTAATATGACTATTCGAAAATTATGACAGAATAAAATAACTTACGGATGGTTATAAATTGAATGATACCACCACCTATTGATTAATCATACTGAAAAAATTATTTTTGTTCACTAACGTATATATTATTTAACCTAAAAATATCAACTGCTTGTGTTTACTGCAGCTGATTTTCTCATTTTCTCATTCTGGCACCTTTTTTTAAAAAACAGGCGTGTGTGTATATATATATATATATATATATATATATATATATATATATATATATATATATATATATATATATATATACACCTATGTATATATAGCATATAAAATTGACAGAAATGAAAATATTTCAACGTCCTTGTTTTATAAACATGAAATATAATGAATAAAATGTTAAAATAAAAGGAATGCTAGATTAGCTGCGGATATTTTGCTTTAAAGCCGAACTAAATTTTTGTTATTCTTTCAAAAACCCATTTCCCAGAGAAGTTCCGCAGAAATTAAAAATCTCTCCATACTGTATTGTTAAAAGCCTGAACGGTTGTGTTAGTACAGTAAACTCTGATATTGTGAACATTCATTTTATTAATATCGCAATAATACACTTACAGGAATTTGTTATGAATTTTAGTACCAGACGTACAGCGAGACCTATGACAGGGCACCACTTACCGCATATCCTGCCTTGTTGGTGACTGCAACACTCATTTTCCAAATCGACCGGTGCACACACTTCCTTCGTATTTTACTGTACACTCTACTTTTTATTATCTTCACAGTCGAGGTCACATATGACTAAAATGACTGCAGATGCTGCATAACCACAACACATCTTTAGCATGCCTTTAGAATTGTGGGAAATGAAAAACTTTCCTCTACTCTTCCTTTACAGACAGGTAAAATCAGTACACAACTGGCCCAATAATATGATTTACTCACTTTAAAGTTACTACAAAAATGAAGCAGCCGGGTTGGTTGGCAATAGGACATCTTTTTATCGAAATAATGCTGGAAAGTTGGTATGGGGATAAACGGCGTTAATCGTGGAATTTAATTCGGAATCTGAATAATTTAATACGCTCAAGTAACATTTTTTGAAGAAAAGTAAAAGTATTCCTACCTAATTTCCCGGAATACGATGACTTTCTTTAGACTTGAGCATTGGATGAGTAATTTTTTGAAACTTTAAAATATTTGGTTTTTACGTTTGCAACAACTTGGTCAGTATATGGTTGGCATTTGGGCAGTGTTATGATACTGTTGATTTCACTTATTCAGTAATCTTACTAACTTCAGCTACCGTTCCGTTACTGCTAATGAGCATCGAAAGCCAATGACATTCGTTTCATGGGGGCTTGTGCCAGAAAAACATTAGATTCGAAACATCTGTTCTTGGAAATTCAAATCAACGAGGCGTTACCTTAGAATTTATTTACTCTACAGAAGTAACATAAGAAAACCATAATTTTTTTAAAAGCATATTTTCAGGAAGTCTGTGAAATAAAATTATTTTTATATGAAACGTACTTTTCAAATATACTACTCGGAAAAAGTTTTGCATAACCTGTGTATCGTGCGGAGCTGCTCTGGGTTGAAATTTGTATGTACAGCACGCGCCATGTAAGTTGGCGGGTAATGAGCTGGAATGTACTGCATGTAATATTACTACTGTTTCATATTAGAATGGTTAATTTACATAGGTCGATTTCATTCCGGTATTTATAGGCTACTAGGTGTCTTTGCAGCGGCCTGCTTGAATTCCTTGAATGTGCTCTTCACTCAATAGATGCCACTCGCCATCTAAGATGGCGCGCAGTGTAAGTGTATGTTGCTGTCTCATGTGATGCGTCTGTTCACAACATTTTCTCAATAATCTGTGGCCCATACGCTTGCACACCAACCTAATTCATGCTAAATCTGTTCTTGAGCATTGTATGTTGCGAAACTGTGTTTGCTAGACGAATTATCTTACGCGTTTTGTGGTTTACATGTTCATCCTTAGCAATCATTCCGAAACTCTCGTATCACTGACACAGACAACATTATACAAATTACTGATAATGTTCGGTTAGAAGTCACGAATATTAACATGTCCCTACATTGGGAAAGCGTGATAAAGTCCCCAAAGTTTTACTGCCGAGAAGTTTTTTTACAGTGCAAAACAGAAAGATTTCCTACCTAGCATAATTGGTTATGAAGAATTTCTAAACTTAAGTAATAGAAGAGCAATTTTTTCGAACTTGATGTTGATTGAAAGTTGGTAAACCTTAGTTTGGTGTTTGTCTGTGTACTGTTATGTTAGGCCAAATTGGTGCACTCAACATTGTGCAAAATACGAAAAAAAATTTAAACCTATTATTTTTAATATTCACCTACTAGTTTTTTTGCACAAAAACGAATATCTATCAGACAAAAATGTTGCTTATTTGTTGATCGTTGGAAACTATTTTGTTGCCGTTTGGTGCATGTTAATTCAACACGGTTTAACACTGCTGCTCATGAAATATGCTTTTGGTTGACAGTAAGCGTACACAATTAGTTTGTATCCAATATGGTCGAACACTTGACTCAATCACTTGGCCCATTATAGCTTACTTTAAAGCGTTCGTTTGGCGATAGTTAGAGGTATAAGACTTTGCGAATTCATTTGCGAAGACGTTAGGTTTCCAAACTTGTACACGTTCAATACTTTCGCGATTGGGTGACAGTAAATGAAACTCTTTCTTGAGGTCAATGAACCAATGGCACACATGCATGAAAACTGTTTTATTTCCACTCTGCTTTGTCCGAAAACGAAAGGCCACTCACTGGAGCAGCAGCTAATGTACAAGTAGCTGAAGACAGACGTACATAGCACTGTGCGGTCCAGCCGGCTGGTGGTTGAACACGTACAATTCCCGGCTCTCTAGTCATAATTCAGAGAGAAGATTAACTGTTCTTGGTAAGAGTAACAATTCTTTATTGGATGTGTAGTATATAAGCGCTAGGAGCACAAAAATAAGTTCATTCTAGAACGTTTTAGATGCAATGTATCTAAATAAATGTTTCAGTCCAAGTCCAGCAGAAAAATGTTACCAAAAACTCACGACAATAGAGATATTGAATAAAATATAATCGGAATTCAAGAATGTTTTAAATGATTGAAAGTTGTTTAATTAGAGGTATTTGAGTAATGAGAAAAACATCGAGGTATATTAGGTACTAGCCGGCCGGCTGCGGCGTTGCCCGCGTGAAATTATGTAATGTAAACAGTAACTCAGGATAAAACATGTGATGAAGGCATTTAACAGCTAGCGTACTCAATAACAATGAACTATTTGTCTTAGCTCAGTGTAAAAAGCGCGCGCAATATGCTCGTATGATGACATAGTAATTCCCATTGCAAAATTTTGCACGGGATACGAACCCGTAACCTTCCCGCCTCTCACACCACAAACTTTACACAATACCTGAGGGAATGCTTAAAGGCAGGCCGTGATAATTCTTCCGTATGAATAGGCTACAGTCCAAAGAGGTTTTATTTATGAGTAGGTTAGCAAAAAGAAACGACTGTTGAATTATTTCTCCGTGATCATTCTCTTTCTTCGGGAGACTGTAACATTTTACTGCTTTTCACAGCCTTAATTTTCGAATTTCATAAAATACTGAATTCGATTTGTAGATATTTACATAAGCTTCATTCTTATCAAAAAACCATCTCGATATCTCAACGGGTATAAGCGGTACAGATGATTATTTGAAAACACATTTTAATTTTTTAACAGCTTTCAAGGACGAATTTCGAACAATCCTGAAATTACTTTTTTTTTTTAATATTTACGTAAGATTTATTTTAAAGCAAAAACAATTTAAATATTTATACTGGTTTAGGAGATAAGTGAGAATAATCAAAACACGTTTTACTTTTTTAAAGATCTTTGAAGGACGAATTTCAAAAAACTCTAAAAATCTTTTTTTAGATATTTACTTAAGAATCATTAAAAAAAAAATCACCTCACTATCTGAAATGGTTTAGGAGAAATCACGGATTATTGAAAAACACATTTTACTGCTTTTCACCCCTTTAATTCCTGAATTTCGCAAAATCGTAAAATTTGCGAATATGCATTTCTTTGGGCAATATTATAAGTTAAAAAATTTAAGATAGCATTCCCGGTTAATGAGATATCAAGGATTCTTTTAAAACACATTTCACCTCTTTTCACCCCCTTAATTATCGAATTTCAAAAAATCGTTTCTTAGCGGGTGCCTACGGGGCAAGAAGCTTCCCTCAAAATCTCATGGTTCTAGGTCCAGCGGTGTGGGCTGTGCGTTGATGAGTGAGTGAGTGAGTGTGTCAGGACACTTCATTTTATATGTTAAGATAAAGCAGACACATTCAATTTAAAAGAATGGTATTATGTAATCATCTATGTTACTAACGTTATTTGGATTCCAAATTAATGAAAACTCAGTAGACCTATATATTACAGATATGTCAGCAGTGTACAGTATGAATTAAGGTATTACATTTGTAATACTGTATACATGATGGCAGTTCGATACCAGTGCTATGCTGATTAATCTTTTAATTGCTTAGGCAGTTTGTTGTACACGGCAGTCCTGAAAATAGAAAAATTATAGATATTAGGTCTAAACATGATTTCGTAAAATATATTTTATAACTTGTTGTTCACTCAGCATCTGGCCAAGGAATACCCAACATATGTTAATTTTTGGAACTATTGATGAGATCAACAAAACCATAAAATTTACAATTTCATCTAGTAGTTTTTCGTTGATTTGTAGTAAATTGGTCGGCATAAAAAGCCAACGTTGGCCAAACGAAAAGTTGCTACTAGGGAATCAGCTTGGCACACATTTGAAGTAGTTCAGTTAACAAAACACTACAAAATATAACACATGTAGCAATGATGGGATAGGCTGCCACTGCAAGAACTAGAGTATTTTCCCAGGCAACTCTTGGAGTTGAAAATTTAATTTGAAAATGTCCGCAGAACTTCTTATTTTGAAATAAATCTAAAATTAAGTTGTAGTGACGCCTAGAAAGTACCTGAAATTTCGTTCTTTTAATACGCACACATTCAACAGATATAATACGAAAATACAGTAAAATTTAAACGACTGATGAACTGGCAGCATTAAAACTTTTAACTTTAAAGCCATGATCCATCAAAATTTCTACTACTTCTATACTTATTTTTTTGTTCCTAAACGAGAGCAGACATAGAAACACTGTTGCAAAGTTTCGTTGGAAATTGTTTCAACTATGTGTTCTAATTTTTTCTACATAAAAGTTTCTATATATTTGATTAATTTGTTTAATTAGCTCATTAATGAGAATTTCCTTAGTTACACAATCAGCTGAGACCATTGTGTAAAAAATTACATACCATAGCATACATTGTTTTTAACAAAACTGTGCAACGATTTTCCTATATCTATACTTGTTTAGGATTTTGAAATATAACTATTATAAAAGCAGTAGAAATGATGAAATTATGGCCTTAAGGCTACACCCAGTAATTACAAAGATTTTGAAAATATTTTTTAAATCAACGTAATTTTAATACCGAAGAATCTCTACATTGTTTTATCACTAATGTATCATTGTTTGTACCTATTTTTGGTGGCAATAAACCTCATAGTCTGTCATATTTTCTTAACTAAAGTATCACAAATTTTCTTATGAAAAATAAGCCAAAGTCTAGCAAAAAATTTTTTTTGCGAACAAACGGTGCATTATTTTGCAAAACGCTTGCACTGACTTGTTAGTTTTGAATTTTTTCAAAGTATTCTGTTTAAATCGAGAGTTTTTTTTACCAGCGTGGAAAAATAATCTAGTTAGCACGGCCAATTACCTGACAAATCAATCATAATTTATTTTACAAAAAAAATATGTATAATGTACGACCACACTTCCCTGAGAGTGTATTGCCGTCTTATTTGCTGCGCTCGGTTTTACGGTTCATTTATTTTTTACGGGTAAATTTTTACCAGGAGCACACCAGCAGCGAGACTGCGGGCTTGGGTGAGTGCTGGTTGGACCACGAGCCTTTATACAGCTTTACGACGTTACTTCGCTCTACTCACACTGCACACTCTTTTTAAGTACTCTTAGTACGTAGCCCTGACATTAATACACTGCTGCAAGGTTTTCACGTACAGCTGTTTGAATTATTTACTTTATTTTTTACACGTTATCCCTGGTGTGCCAAACTGGAATATAGGACGTTAAAAGTACACTAACGATGTTGTAAATTTACACAACGTACGTGTATAATAGCAGAATATAGCTGTAATTTCACATACGAAATGTCTGTATAGCTTCACACATTATTTGTCCATAAACCGATAGGTAAAATCACTGCGGCGATGATCGTGTAAATTGACACGAAGTACGCGTGCAAGTACAACACGCAGATGTATTTTTACACAACCAATGCCTGTGGAATTTTACATGACAATCTTGTTAAAATACTCTAGTTCTAATGTTATATTGCATTGACAATGACTGTGTAATTTTACTAAATGTGGTCGCGTTTATACCTCCTACGTTGGTGTAATTTTACGCAACATCGTCATTGTAAAAATACACAAACTTGTTAGGAGTTTCGTGCTGCCACCAACATTTGTGTAAAATTACACAATTTTTTTACAGTGACCATACACGGTTCCACATATGTTTATAAACCTGCTTGTTTACTTCAACTTTAACAGTAGAGATGATAAAATGTGCGTTTCGAGCTGCAGCAATGTCTACAAATGTTCTGCAGATACTGTCCTACTTTGAAGCTCTGCCTTGGTTAAAGTGTCTGTATAATTTTCGTGATAGTTGTGCTGAAATGTTTCTTAGCCTTCATACGTGTATAAAAGGCTTCTTAGACTAAACTGGAGCTACCAGGTATGTTTTCTTAGTTGTGTGGGAGACAGTTAATTTTACGCTGATACGAAAACACACACATTAGCGGAAAAGTCAGTGTTATGTACAAAAGACAAACAGCAGTTAGCAATTCTGTGCAAATGATTTACTAGCAGTTTCTCTGTACCGATTTACTTTAAGTTTTTTTTTACCTATGTACAACCTCTTTATCAGTCCGTAAATTATTAGTTAAAACGAGGTGTTTTTTATTTGGTGCATATGACTGATAAGACAACCGCAGCTAATGAGGGCTGAATATTATATGAGCTTCACAGAAATAGTAAGGTCAATGGCCAATGAAATATGTTGCACAACGGAATTACTTTTTTTTTATTTCATGGGCTTCAGACGACGTACATGTTAAATACGTGTGTTCCTGATAACGAAATAATACTTAAGATCCCAATATAATTATAAAGTAACAATAATGAAATAAATATTTCTAAGCTAAACTGGTTACTTTACACATAGACCTGTCAATTTGTTTTAACATTGTCACTCCTTTGGCTTCTATAAAAGTAAGTACTGCATGTTAAGGTTGTTTAGTATTCCACAAGCTATCTGGCTTCATCATACATTTCCTCGTCTACAATGAAAACTGCGTCTTCATTATTTTTAGTCTATGCACACTCCGTCAAGGATATTTACAAGCCAACAACTATTTCTAAATTTAATGGATTTCATCAAAGATAGCACATTTAGTATCTTAGCACTTTTAAATTGAGTTCGGAGAGCTTATTCTCATTACGTTTTTGCCAACATTCACCTCACAAACTTCCATCATATTGTTCTAAGATTGAAACACAGCACCAGGCATGCACCAGGTATGCTATTAAATCATATATATGAATAAGGAAGGATTTACTGTATGCAAATGATCGCAAAAGTCTTATACTTAATAGCCTAATATTGAGAAAAGTATTTGAATATCATTATTATTTGACTGAAGTCTGTTTCATTGGCAGTAATTATAACATTATGATGCACTTCGTTTTGAGATAATTGTATTTCATTATCTCCTTCTAGAAAATTTCGTGAATCACTTTTGTGTAATCACATGAATGTTTACTCAGTATAAGTTAGCTCTCCTGACAAAAATCACACCTAGTCTCGGCTGACGGAAGTTCTTATCAGCTTTGTTCATGAAACGCAATGCCTGCACTTTTTGAAGACGGTATGGATGCAGACTGTTTTCGTGTAAAATATTCCAAACTAGGCGTCGATCAACTCCCATTTCATGAGCAACTTCCTTATGCTGGTCGTCGGCGCTTCACGAAAGCACAGGTGTTGACGGCTCACAGCGCTGGCTGAGATGTAAACAAAGGCGCGCCTGGAAGTAGGCAATCTATGACGCGTAACATCGTACACGTGTAACAACTTAACGGTGACCCATGGTTCTTATCTTCAAAATACTTGTTTTAGTACCCCCAAGCCACCCCTACATTTAAGACGTGTAATTTTTCCGCATGCTGTATGTATGCAGAACTGTCAATACAACCGACTGAATTACTTACAGAACATTAACTTCTTCCTTTATTTTCTTGTTTGGGAAGAAATACTCTGTTTAACTTAGCTGAAACTGCTGGTAAACATTAATACTCACACTGCCATTTCAGTTACTACTAGCTTGCTCCTTGTTAAACTTGACACTTTGATGAATAGGTCACAGTTGAGTGCCTTGCGCACAGAGGCGATAAGGTATGTGATGCGAGTGTGTGCGTCACCCCTAGAACTCATGCACTCAGTTGACGAGGCGATCTCCAGCGCAGCTTCCCGAGTAATGTCCTCCCGGGATGAGATGGGATGTGCAGTTACGTCATACGTATCATAACGGCGAAGCCACATTTCTACCATCCCGGGTTTGTCATAGAATAGACCTTGCAAGCTCGTCGAGGGAGTGGGTGGGAAACTTGCCTTCATACGTCTTGGTCACGGTCGTAGAAGAACAGGTCTGGACACTCGCCTGGAAACTTGACCTCTTTGTTGTTTGGCTGTAGTTCGCCAAGTTACCGATAATGATATACATTTTTGGCGCTGTAATCCGGGCGGCCGAGTTCAAACTCCGCCCACTTCTTTCCCACTAAGATAAACAATTTATCAAAACGTATTTTTTATCAATTTATGAAATACTTCCCTCGCTCACAAATTTAAGAAAAGGTTCCAGCAATCTTTATTTACTTTATAACGCTCAAGTTACAAAAAAAAAGCTGGAAGTGAGTTTTTTGTACTCATTGTTGACACGATTAGTTTAATTAATTTTACGAATACTTAAGAGGGCATGGCACGTAATTCAGCACTAAGAGCACAATGAACATCAGTATAAAATTGTAGGTTTCCTGCAGCCAATTTGCAAGAGTAAAAAAACAGCAAACCTTAGTCAATACGTTTCACCAACTTTCGGAACAAAAAAAATAAGGTAACGTTTTTCTGAAGAACAATAGCTGACGTTGAAATCTTGTAAATTTAATTGCGGCGCAACATCTTACCTTAAACAAATGCATCATTTTGGTTAAACGTTTGCTCATAAAATTTGTTGTCAGTACCGATGGTTATTGTTTTGAAGTCTTTTCCATAATGATTTTTAAAAACCTGTAAATCTGAATTAATGTTTTTAGCTTAAATTATCTACCACGCACTCATAAGTGTAAAGAAAGAGAACTCCCGCCAGTTATATTTTTAAAAAGTATATTACGAATCAACAGAAGAAAAACGTATATGGGGCGAGGAGATATTTTTGTTGTTTCAAATTTTTGTCTACACTTACACTTGAGTGAATATTCGCGTAGGCGTTTTTGGTTGTTTACCGGCACCGCCACTGCGATTCTTTTTTTCACTCTACTTCCCGAGTCCTCTGTGTGTGCTTGGAGTTTTCAAGTTTCCCAGGATATCCGTCTCATTTCCATCCATCCGTTCACCTGGAAACTCCGCGCGAACAGCACAGATACTCTTCTCTGCTTTCTCCGCACACTTGCGCTCACAATGTATAGTCAGGAAACAAGGTACCCCTGTTACTCCTCTGCTACACGCTGGACTGGAAAACCTCGCCCAGATTTTACACGCGGAAGCATAGGAACTGAAGTTGACTTTAATTATGTCTGGCTGTTTCCACCTAAACCAAGAAAAATTAGGAAAATATTTAATGGAAGTTGAAATAAATTATATTACTTAAAATTGGCAGAGAAGGTAGATTAGGATATCCAAAATTATCAAAAAACTTGCTGCATATTTTTCCTTGATTTCTTTACGGAGACCACATTCAAAACTAAGTATCTCAAAAGTTATACTCCTTAACGGCAAAAATAAAATTATATTTCATACATGGGACCGCGGTTGTCGAGGGATCAGACCTCTCTCCTCCCACCAAGGCAATCCGGGTTCGATTCCCCTGCGGGGTCAGTCCCCGGATTTTCGCATGTGAGAATCGTGCTTGGCGATGCCTTTGCTCGGCGGGTTTTCTCGGGGATCTCCCGTTTCCCCCGCCCTTCATTCCGGCTCTGCTCTATACTCACCTCATGTCACCCCTCATCAGCGCTGAAGACCTCGATGTCAACTGTTGACCAATTTATCTCTCTCACTCTTTTATACATAAACACAATAAACACCCGTCCGTATTTGCTACGAATTATTGTGGAATTTGAAACGGAAAATCATTACAATCTATTGTGGTGTAGCCAACAAAATACGACTTTCAACAGTTCTGAAGTACCCAAAAATGTTTACTCTACTATAAATAAACACTCAACATAACCGGTAAATATATTTTTACCGTTGTCGAGTGAAAAATAAAAAATTAAAAAACTATGCATGCATTTAAAATTTACTGGAATTGTTCAAATGTTTTCTTAATATTTTCAAAATTCATTAATATCAATTAGTTAGTATTTTCTCTTTCTCTTTTAATATTTGCTACAAATATATCCATAACATTTAAGTTTACATACTACAACAAAAAGTTTACTCAAAAATGTTGCTCTCGTTTGGGTTTTAAAAAATAACTATAAAAAACATGCAATTAAGTGATGATAGCATTAAAACGCAAGGAGTCAGAGATGTAAATTCTGAACTGGACCAGTTATACAGCATGCCAACCACCCGTCACCCCCAAGATATAGGAAGGAAACAAGTTGACCCTCTTCTGTAGCTATCCAATATTTATTTGAATGTTGCGGTAAAGTAAATCTGAATGAAGAATTGTTTCTCCTTTCTTAGTATACCACGTACAGTATATTTACGACAGAAGAGAGTATTACCCACATTTGAACATTTTTTTAGCCATCTTTACCAACTGTAATTATTTTTATGTCAACCACCAAATTAAAATTAAAAAAATAGCATTCTTTATATATTTTCACTGGTAAATATTATAACAGTGTCGGTAGGTTATCAATTAATTAGACAGAAAATCCAAATATTCAAATTAATTTAGATGTTTTTAACAACACCAACAAACTCCGCGAACGTATTCCTTGTAAAAAAAATTGAAAACATAACCTATTTTTAAGGGCTGTAGCTGAAGGTACAACACTGCTTATTTTTGGGAACCGTATTTCAGAAAGTATACGAAATATATAAATAGCCCTTAATATGTGTACCTGAACGAACTGCGGCTAAACCTGCAAAATCTGTCACCGTTATCATACTTTAGGTAAATACGTTTTTTTAAAGAATACATCGATGGCTTAAAGCACACATATTGTATGTCCAAGCAAATTCGTCTAATTAATATTTATTTCAAAAAATGCTTTAACTTCCTAGCAGAAGTAACTTGCTTATAATGTTTATTTAGATGAAATCACGGGGAAAAATAACACATATAATATAATTTGTAATTGGTAGTTTCTAGAAAAATATGAAATATTCTTTTACATTTTATAAAAATGGACATACAATATTTGTGCTTTTTTAAACCGTCGACATGCAATAATGGTACAAGAGGAATTTGTGAATCAATACATTAAGTCACATTTAAGCGATTACACCTGAGTGGTCAGCAACATCAACAACACACTTAAGATCGTGTGTAGCATGACAGTGCCACGTTGCTAGACGGTTCACAGAGCAAATGTCCGTGGTCACGAAATAATAAAATACGACGGGGTTTACGGTTGGATGGAACTCAAGACCGCGGGCGTTGTTAACCGTGGGCGGGGTAGGGAAGGCAGGGTGCAAGTATCCTCAATAATTAACGTTTTTTTTTTTTAATGTGTATTTTTCTTCTTCGTGTTAGCTTTTCATGATATAATCTTCACGTAAATTTTTACTACGTGTGTTAATAACTGCAATTTTGTTTAATGTTAACGTGGCTCATTGTCATCAGATCACAAAATAATTAAGAAATACGCAAAAAATCAATTTTGTTTGAAATGTCATGCTCTCTTTCCCCTAAATCTATAGCCAACAAGACGCCCATCCATGACAAGACGATATTTTAAATTAATTTTAACGTTCTGATTCATACCCTGCGATAATAAAAGTCTTTTACGACATGAGATTTTATGCAATCTCGATCGTGAATCTCACGTTTTATAATACAGCGACATGCTTTCCTGTGGAAGCAAGTAAGGCATTATTTTACATACACACTATCCTGCAAGTTTATCTTCCATTTCAAATAATTGCCGTAGTGCTTCAGTTATCTCTTGTTATAGCTCCACATTTCGTATAGTACTTGAAGAGTCATGGAAGTTCCTGGAAACGTATCTTATGAGAGCATTACAGTTTACGATTCAATGTGTTTCCGAAAATGTGTATATTAATAGGTCCATGCCTTATTTTAGTAAGATGATGGCTGTTCTGCCCGAATGCAGGTTTACAACTATACGAAGGGCGCCGGGTGATGGAAATACGACGTCCTCCGAGACTGACTAGGCGAGGTGATTTTGTAGTGATTCGCCATTGTCTTCCGCAGTATGGAGATTATGGAACGACACAACAACTAGTCTTGAACCCAGAGAGGCAACTGTACATATTGACCTCCCCGGCCGGGAATTGAACCTGGGAGCCTTAACCCAGCAGTCACAAGCTGTAAGCACTGAGCTGAGCCGTCGGAAATTTTAGTAAGATATTCTCCTCTTAAAATTCAATTTTCACTCTAATATTTTCGATTCTTATATACTTTCGTACTTCGCACCATTATTCGCAAAAAAAAAAAAAAGACATTAAAATGAGCATGCAAGAAAATATTACCATTTCTGTATGCATTCTTAAACTAGATCATGATCTTAAGAAACGAATACAATTTATTTTCATTACACGTTGGATACAACCCACATACAGAAAACTTCTCAATTTACTACATTCACAATATTTGGTATTAACATACAAGTAGTACAACTGCTTATAGATTAGTTAAATTTGGCTGAAAACCTGAGGAAAAATTCTTTAAAATAATCTGTGAAAATAATTTTGCCTAATACGTAACCGACTTTGTTGTAACAGATCACTGGCGATTAATGTTTTTTTTTTTTTTTGTGTTTAATAGTTGCAAAGTAACGAGTCTTTTAACATTTTTATACACAATATAGATCCACGATTTTGTGGCGCAAAGGTTTTTGCATAATTTGGTTTCAATACCTTATGAGCACATCTGTAGCTCTTGCTTCGTGATAAATTATGGGATGTTTTAACTCTCGCCTATCTTGGGGTTCTGCTGGCAAATCATAGACGTTATGGTGTCACAATAGCTAGAGACGGTGGAATATCGCAAGAATCTTTACCGCAAGCATATTCAAACCTAGTGAACTGTCAAATTTTCCCGCGATAAATCACAATCCCTAACAATAACCTTGATATAGGTCGTTCGGGATAAAGTAAACAATAAAAATTTAACCCTTGAAATATATCACTAGCCGTTACAGCATATAATTCAGCGTTAATCCTAGCTAAGGACTGGAAAATTTCGCGAATTCAATTACCTGTACCCATTGTACTATGCCTACTCAAGCCCCGACTATTTGTCCACCTGCTGCTACTCAGTGGAACAGCAGACAATGAACGAATAGTCGAGGCTTGAGTATGCATAGTACAATGGATTCTAGCCTACAGGTCATTGAATTCGCGAAATGTTCCAGTCCCTAGTATCATTACTGCTTGTACAGTTGGCAGCGAAATTGCGCAACACATTTCCGTGTATTTTCCTATTTAAATACAACAATACTGAAACAAATTCAACCGAAATCAGCCTATTTGTATTTTATATAATTAACTTGCAGTCCCCCGCGGCTTTGCTCGCGAGTATTATTCGTAACTGATAATATTTACTTTAATTTAAAAACCTCTTTGTACACAAGATTGGTACTTCAGTCATCAAGTGTTAGAATGCCCAAGCGGCTAGTTGAACTAATTCTGCAGCAGGATAAGTAGCTATAGCTGTCCACGCGAAAAGCAGTCTTAAGTTTGTCCCTGCCACTAACAGCGACTTCGCCTGGACCTTATTTATAGCCCTGCCTATTTGAGGTTGTGGGGTAGTTACAGACACCTAAGGTAAGAGGTTAATCGAATGAGAAATATCTGTTTACCCTGTGCACAACCATTGGTGGCGGTGCCCTCAATTATATATTTTCAAAATATTCACTTTAACTTTATTGACATTACAAAGTTTCAGAGGGTAAAGGTTTCGCGGAAACGTATTTGGAGCCACAAACCTGAGATTAGTGAGATGATATATCGTCGCTTTACTGCCAAACGTGATAAAGTTAAAATGAGATAAAATTATAAAAATGCTAGGAATATGTATATGTTGTTCACGAACAATTGCCCAAGTTTAAAGTCTATTCGTCGTTTGGTACCGTTGTGTCACAGTATAGTAACATACTGTACCACATTTTTTGTTAATATCTACAATTTAATACTGTTTTTAAACGAAATAGCATTTATGACTTAGTCACTTTTGTCAGTATACTAACGATATGTCAGCTGATATTGTAGAGGAACCTAAGTGGAAAGCGAACTGCAATTTTACCCCTTTTAAAGACTACACGTAAATTGCACTAATTCGATCTGCCTTGTCGTTTTTGTGCGTCAGAATTGAACGTTTGCACGCAGCTTTGAACGGAATTCGAGCCCAGAACCTCCCGGAATTTAGACCTGAGTGACAAACAACTGCGTCACGTAACGTCGAAATAATTCATGAAAATAAAATTTATTGAAAAAAAAAAAAAATAGCTGTGTCCTGGGCTCATAGAGGTTGTACAACACCATGTCTCGATAGGTTACTGTACTGAAACTTCTGTATAAGTTGTTTCTCGCTGCTCGTTCCTGCTTTTCGGATCGTCTGCCTTGATTATTGACCAACTAAGTTTTATTCTTAATAATCACGTTTCTTATAAAGAAAAAAAATTACATACATATTTTTTTTAATATTTACGTAAGCATCACTCTGACGCGAACAACACCTCAATATCGCTACTGGTTAGATAGATATCGTGGGTTGATGGAAAACAAATTTTGTGCTTTTTCACCCTTTTGGGTGTCAAATTTAGAAATATTTTAAATTTACATCTTAGACATTTGTATAAGTATCCAACTGAAGTGTAAATCACATCGCTAGCCCGTTC